>WURT03132113.1:17421-46597 GCA_009936505.3 Holothuria glaberrima | reverse complement strand
CATAGATTCTAAACTTAAAATGGCGCTTTGACTCCCCATGGAGGCCAAAATATCGGGGCGGAAGTGCTGATCACTGCACAGTCGTTTTGGAAACAAACAGGCAAATGAATGTCTTAAAAAAGCATTAATAATTGCTATTTCGGAACATTGTGAACCTAAAAAGTGTCACCTCTCAGTAAATTCCACTTACAAGAAGTTTATCTATTCCTTGTGGCAAGTACACTTGAATATGAACGCACAATGCATGATGACTGGTTTGAAGTTCAAAGACTACTTATCCAATGGTCAGTCTCTGTTATTTTCTAGTAAAGCACTTTTATATGGGCGTTTAAATTCTCACGCGCTCACAGCGGGAAAGGAACTGGCGCGTTCTTTCTCCAAGCACGCATAAGTATTCGTCAGGTATTCTGCGGAAAATACACAGAAAAATGTAAACTGTGCGTATAAAACGTGTTATTTAAGTGCAAGCACACTAACCTCTTTAAACAGTGGTATTTTTTCTGTCGCGGTCTTAGTTTTGTACGCAGATCGCCGATCAGAATGGCGCGCATATAACATTTACAATTCCACCCCGATAATTGCGTCTCCATGAGGAGTCAATTTCCGTAACAGTGTAGGAAATCACCATGCTTCTAATATCTTTGATTTGACATAGGCGCCGTTCTGTTCGGCGTGCAAAAACAAGAACGGGTTAGAGAGAATTACACTGTTTAAAAAGGTTAGCGTGCGTGCGCTTAACATTGCGTTCTATACCGGCAGAATACATTCCTCTGTGTATTATCCCGAATGGTAGTTGATGAACACTTCTGCGCGACTGAATACGAACGAGTTAGTTGCTCTCACGTTGTCACGTTGCGTGAAAAATTGATCGTGCACATTACATTGGGTGCGTTTTAGTCAAACGTTAGTGTTAGTTTTTGATTGACAGACATATTGTGACGTCACCCGAATGTCGCAATTGCCATGGAAATCATTCATGTGATCATCTTACAGAACTAGCAGCCTCAACTGGTTGTTAGTTCTGTTAGAACTAGGCCACGCATACTAACAGTGGACTAAAACGCACCAATTGCCTCACTTAAAAATACCATAGAAACTGCCCAATCAATGAGTCCATGAACTTCAAATCAGTCATTGTGCGTTCATGCTCAAGTACACTTATGTGTAATGCGACGAAAAAGAAATACACTTTACTTTTTAAGAGGATTTGTTTTAGGAGTGATACTTCTTAAATTTACAATGTTTCGAAATAACAAGTATAAATACTTTTGTTAGACATTCATTTGACCGTCTCTTTTCAAAACGACTGAATAGTGATCAACACTTCCGCCCCGATATTTTGGCTCCATGGGGAGTTAACGCGCTATCTTAAGTTTGGCATATCTGCTTACAATATCTTTGCTATCGACACACAATAACGACAAAACGAATTGTATGGGACTGGCTGCATGCCACACGGTTTCCAATCGTAATTTAAAATGAGCCCAAAGAAGTTTTAAGCAAAAAAGTTCTACAAAAGTTGGCGTAAAATGGTGAAAACGAAAAATCTCAGGGTGCTTCCTGCGCATTTGTTGCGTTTATGTGTTTTACACGACTAACCTTATATCAAAAAATGAAACACTCATAAGGGATATGGCAAAAATCATTTCTAATGTAGCCTAATGTACATATCTGCCGAATGGTAACGTCCAAATTTTGAAATAACTTCACATTCGCCCTGGACCTCACAAAGGGCATGATTCACAAAGAGTACTTACGCACAAAAACGAGTCAGACTTACGAAGCGTAACTTGCTTGATCCATATTCACGAAAGAAAAACTTCGTAAATATTTTGCGTGACTTTACGCAAGCTTCAGAGTTGTCGTAAGTACAAAAATCCATATTACACATACAGAGACACGCTGTACCAAATGGTTGTGAACGGTGTAAGAACGCCCGTATAATCACAGAAGATCGTGTGCGTCGTTTAACAATAATACTCAATGTGATTGACTAAAAGTGTGACAAAACAAGATGCATGTGTATGTAATGCAGTTATGCAGCGTATCTTTACAAACTGCTTAAGTTGTTCTCGTGAATACCACTTAAGAAAGTTCTACTGGATTCGTATGTATTTTAACTTACCAAGAACTTACGCAAATGTTTGTGAATCCCGCCACAGGTGTCCTTTTAGTAATCTGTACTGAGCCATCAGGGACCGCCCAGCCAATTCTGAAGTGAGGGGACTAATCATCGAAGGGGCCCAATATGTTCAAGAAAATAAAAGCAGTTTAGGGCATGCCCACGGCCCTGGAACCCACGTCCCCAGTCCTTAATGATATTGCAATTTTAAATTGTCTCCAGAACCAGATCAACGGTCTCCAGTCTTCAGGCTACCCACGGCCTGTGAGACGTGTTCCCAGCGCTCCCCAGATGAAGTTGGTAGTTGTTAAGTCCAGTTACATGCGATTAGATGAAAAGGTGTCAAGAAAGTAACCTAAAAATATTGCAGTAAAAAAATAAGTCGGCAAAGAGGTCCCTCTTCAAAAGATGAGCCACTGCACTCTCTAATCATAGGTTTTATCAGACAAATGAAAGGAAGAAAATATCGTAGCTGAAACCCGCAAAAAAAAAAAAAAAAACAAAAAAAACAGTCATCTCTCAATAATTAACACTCCTTAAGCCGGCTTCCCACTTAGCGACCATCGCCTGGCAAACTCTTGCAATTCCTTGCGACCTTCTCGGGAGGGTCGCCTGGTGTAAGAGCGATTGCTCGCAAGAGGTCGTGGCTCGCAAGCCATGATCGCAAGAGCTCGCAAGGTTTTAAACATGTTTAAAAATCTTGCGACCACCACAAGAGATATCAAGTGGTCGTAAGTGAATGGCATATAGTGTGAGAGGGTGGTCGCAAGAAGTCGCAAAAGGTTGCAAGGTTCTGCAGTATGAAAAGTGCAAATGTTTAGGCCAAATCGAAGATGCTAGTAAATTATGGAAAGTAGTTCTAGCCGGAGATACAGCGTATGTTATCTAATTGTGTTCGAAATAGAAGCCCCCACTTACTACTAGACTGTGAACACTGTTGAGCATGACCCTCTTTTCCTAGTCAAGCAAATTAATGTCCAAGAGAACTCGTGCAGTTACCGGTTGCGTGTTGTGGACAAGGAACAGAGGTCTTGAGCAAGACACACCTTCCTTTTTTCATGGTTTACACAACAAAGTATTGTAAAACATTGAAATTACCCCGTCTTTATCACCTTGACACCTGCAACCATCTATCAATTTACAGTTGAAATCAATTTCATTTTCATACAAAAGCAGTTTGATTAATACTGATTAAGCCTCATATAAAGGGATTTAGTCTGGATCTACGTCAAAAGACACACGTTAATTGGTATGTAGCTTACCCTGGATCTCACCACGAAAGGGTGCACTTCACAAAGCAGGGAAACGGTATGCTTGTCATCCCGTTTATGAAAACGTACTTAAAATAGACCTGTTTTGGTAGCCTTATATCCCGTTCTGCATGCCGTAGCCCCAATATAGAATATTAAAACTTACTATGGGCTTAATTCATTCAGGGGCACGATTTTACCGGGGGTAGGGAGGGCTTAAGCAACCAAAAGTTTTCCTAGCCCACCCCTACCCAAATGGGCAAACTATTGCATAGGCTAATAGTGGTGTGTTCATTTCTACATATCTCACCCTTAAGATAAGATTTTACCCACACCCTCTTTAGTAGGCTAACTTTTCCGGCTACGTTTTCTGGAAATGGTCTCCAAATTTGAAAGATGGAAGATATAGGCCTAAGAAAAGATCTTGTGTAGGCCTATGTGTGAAGGGATTTTTCAGAAAGTCCAGTGGGAATGCCCTCTTCATAAGAAAAAATCTTCAAGTCAACTATACGTGTTGCTAGGAAACGGGGTGTAATCGCCAGACGAACTGTCTAGTACACTCTTCTCGATCCGTGGTCTAACCTTATTCAACAACTCCTGGCAGAATTCTGGGCAAACTCTTTGGAATGATACGTATCCGGGTATGTTCGCAGCAGCCAGTTCCTGTATCGGGGTATCATAGCGGCCGTATATTTCCCGTCGCAGGAGCCAGGGACGAACCCAGAAACGGCGGGCATATTCTCATCCTCCTTTCTCTTCGTTTACGTATCTTGTGCCTCAATAATATACCAATAGCAGCTGCTGCTAAAATACAGTGATGTGTATCTTGAAAGGAAAATTATTCTAAATAAGTTTCAGTCATGTTGAGCTTCGCACTAGGATGTAGGCCTATGTACAAATAGTACAAATCCCCTCCAAAATTTGCGTGATTGACCTATTGTCGCAAGACGTAGCTAGGTGTGAGAGCCATTAGCTCACAACCGGTCGAAAGCGCAGATGATCGCAAGAGCTCGCAAGAAAAGGGCGTCGCAGGAGGTCGCAAGGAATCGCAAGAGCTCGCAATCCGTTGGTTGCTAAGTGAGAAGCCGGGTTTACAAGTACGTGGAGCAAAATGTGAATAAATTGAAAACATGTTGACATGTTATTGATAAATATAAATAACCTGAGGTTGGGGAGACGGAAAAGTTTTTCTTGCCCCGCAATCTCAAGGGGGGGGGGGTCGGGTGTCCCCTGTTTGTCCTATTCCTACACCTATGATAATTTCCATTCCCAGAAAAAATAAAATATAAGTCAAGGAAGTGAAGGAAATGTTTCTGAATTCAACATTGTTATTGCACAAAAGTGGAGCTAAACTGACAACCTTCTATGGCAGGCCATCCTCCAGGTTAAATTAAAGTACCTGAACATAGCTCTGTTTTATACTGTGTTTGGGCATGACAACGCAAAATACAGAAGAAGTGAAACAAGTATGCAAGACAGTGACAATGTATGGAGCGGCACATATCTCAGGTTTTGTTCTGTTGTTTAAAATTACTACAGGAGTACCGTATAACATTTTAAACTATACATATCTATGTCAGCTATTTTGCTAATCCAAAATACTAAAAGACACAGATATTTAGGAATTCTTAACTTGACAACATGACAACAATGGCGTTTCCTTTAACTGATTATCCGTGAGGAAGTGGTCATCTAAAAAGTCATTTTTCAAGGCTGGATAAGTTTGAGCAAACTATGAATGAAAATAATTGAATGGCACAATCAACTATCAGAAAGATGCATTCAGCTCCCTACATTTTGTAATTCTGCGAGATGATAGAATGTGAAGTTTTCTTTGCAAATTTTATTTTAAGGTTACCATGACATGGGATGCAAGTGAGTATAAACTGGATAAGGAGTAGCCACTTTTGGTTAGTTGCTTGCATCGCGAGTGATTAAAAAGGCCCAAGGCCAAATCACGTGAAAAAAAGGAAATTATCCATTTTGTACGGGATTGATCTTTGATTTCCGCTCTTTATTGCCAACAAAAATCTCAAATACTTTCCAAATTTAATTTCATTTTGCTACTTACTGCGTAGTTCAATGACTTTGTCTTCATGTTCACAAGTTATACTAATTTTAATGTGTTCATCAAATGAGCCTTGACCTTGACATCTAACTTCAAGATAAAGTTTCCCATTCTTACGATATATTGTCCTTGAGCGTCATTTCCTGCATGCTGAGAAGCAGATAGCTAAGAGTTAACTTGATGTATTGCAACATTGACAAATGATTTTTATGCAGCAAGTTTCAGGTCTCAAACCTTCCCACCAACTTTAAATATGGTCATTGAACTTACCCTCTAAGACAAATTCTGACAAAAGTTTTGGCCTTTTATTTACACTTACACATACTAGTCACCCATATCAGATTCTCATTTTCCTAGACATGTAGGGAAATGAGGAAAAAGAAACGGTAGCCGTATAATCACTACAACTTTGTTACTTCATGGTCTGGCGATCTCTCTGGAATTATTCACCTTGCTAGTAATGACGTAATGGTGGCTAACATGTCATTTAGTGATGATGCGACAATGGTCTCAGTACCAGAAGGCTACGTTCTGATGTAAGAGTTGAAGTTTAGATGGTTGGTCGCGTTAAGTGTTAAGTGTTGTGTCTAGTTTTACAGGGGAATACCTCTTTCGTGGAGAAGAACTCATTCGGTGGAATCGATCGTTTTGCCTCCGGCATCTATTTCCTGGGAATTGCTCTGTGATGATACATTTAATGCTATAGTGGTTGAATTGACAACTAGTATTAATCACGCAGAACTATAGCAAATGAAAATGTTTAACTAAGACAATGTGTTTAAAGGGCATCTCCTGGTGTTTAAAGTTTACCTAGTTGTAGGCTGTTAACTTAAGTAACAGCTTTAAAGTCTCACAAACTTAATTTATCTGCACCTGCTTTTCACGACCGATGATAAAGAAATATACCGAGAATCTGTAGTATTTTAGAGCCACAGTTTTCTGACATTTCTCTTGTTTTGTTCCATGCTCTATATCTAATACGATACTGTTTGTCTTTTAAATTACGTTCCATCCGAATTAAAGGCAAAATAAAGGCTTCGTGACAGTTTGAAGAACACAAATATGCGTTACTTGCTTGAAAGCGACTATTCTAAATCTGAATCGTTATGTCCAGCCTGTAATCGTTTTGAAGAATGTTGTTTCAAGCAAATATTTCACTACCTCTAACAGTAACTTTTAGATTGAAAACTAAACATTAATATTATTAAGATAATACTTTATTACTGCAAAGATGAAACAAATCCCATTTTCAGAATGTATTTTCTACCTATATCTGGACAGCTCTTATTGCACAACTTCTTGCCAAACCTGTGACAAAATTACAGCCACATACTACATTTTCATATGTTACTCTTTAGGAAATGGACTGACTCGTTGTCACACGTGTGACAAGTAGTCGGGGATTATTGTCAAAAATGGCCTTTTCTCAGACAAAGCAGACTCCTTGTCACACTTGCGACAAGTAGTCGGGATACAAGGGCCGACTGCTTGCACACGTGTGACAAGTAGCCGGGGATTATTGGCAAAAGTGGCACTCTCTCGGGTATTCTCTACATGAATCCCAGGGAAACCAGACAATTTTCATGAAAATGATGAATTGACATGGAATTTAGAAACCCATTTTGAAATTGGAACTTGTTATGAATAGATTAATCGTTAAATTGGAATGATATCAATAACAAAACACAGGATTTTGATTAAGAATGATACATACAAAACTAAGGTTTCCTACTTGTAAGCGATGTATCATTGACAACAATTGCATATGCATACCAGTGCTTGAAGGCGCTTGGAAATTTCCCAGGATCTTGGGAATTTATTAACATGGTTGTTAACCTGCATATCTTTTTTTGGATTTTTGGAATTACGTGGAATTTATGGGAAATTTTGGGAATATGCCATTTTCACGAAAATGTGCAAAAGTGTGCACTTTTGCAACTATCAAACTCTAGCAAAACGCTAGCCTGTAGACTATAGTTTATTGCGCAAGGTCCTTGTTAGAACTCGCTAGAAAACTTTGTTATTGTCACATTATGAGTGTACACGTTCTTGGAACGTAGACGGAGTTGAATAACAATCTTTAAGCTTTAATGATATTTTTTTTGTTCTTGTTGATGTTTTTATTATTTTTTTTAAAAAAAGAACACATATCGAGGGCGCAATATAACTCCGAAATTCATCACATTTGTCTCTATCTCATGGTTGGGTGAAGTGTGGTCCTTTTTTAAAAACACTCAGTTCGGTACTTACAAGTCAACATAAGGATTTCTTGGGACTTTTTGGAGCATGATCTTGGGAATTTAAAAAAAAAACCCGATGGCATCCCTGATGCATACATGAAGGGTCTAAACGAGTTATATACAGTACAAGAGCTTTGAAACAACATATACGGGGCTGTGATGCTAGTACTGCACAGAACAGGTTTGTGTATTCTGTTCTGTGTGCTACCGCTGGGGTATTTTTTCATTAAAAAAAAAAAAAAACTCCTAGGGGTGTACATCAGCCAGTGTGAGCCAGCATTTGCTTTCGATTCATGTCATGGTGCCGGACGTCCCTTCAGCTTGTGTCTTTTCTTGGCCAGTGATTGCCGAACCGCTGAAAGATCCGCATTAAAGACAACAGACTTAATTCATTTCACAAGTATGATTCCACTGTATTTTGTAGATATGTATAATTGAATTCCCCTAAACATAGTTGTGGCGCAGTGGAGAAGTAGCTAGAATCATAGGGAAACTATATCGCTTGAGTTCGTCCCTCAGTGCACTTCCTGTACACAGTCCTTTTTTTTTCAGGTAATGATTCCTTAACGTAGTCACAGGAATATATATAGTGAGATGGTGACATCGTGTGTGTATGTGACACTTGGCTTGTAAACACTCTACCTCGAGAATGGTAACCTCAATGCATCTCATACTTGGCGTGTAGATACCTGGTTTGAGTAGATGATCCCTTTTGTTTTTAGTGAAGGGTAAGGGTCATTTGGGGTCATCAGAGGTCAAATGGTAAATACCTTGGAAATTGCTCATAAACACTCTATCTCAAGTTGTATAATTTCAAGGAAACTCATTCTAGACATGGAAAATATTGAGCAGATCATCCCTTTTGTTTTTGGTGGAGGTCAAATGTCATTAGGGGAAACCAGATATCAAAAGGTCAAACACTTTTAAACACTATATCTCAAAAAGAGTAACCGTGAGGGATCTCATACTTAGTATGTGGATGGCAAATCTTCAGCAGATGATCCTTATCGTTTTGGGTGGAGGTCAAAGGTCACTTGGGGTCACCAGACGTTTAAAAGTCAAAACCTTGTAAACACGATATCTCAAGAAGGGTTACTGTTAGGGATCTGATACCTAGTATGTGGATTGCCCATATTCAGCAAATAATCCCAATTGTTTTTGGTGGAGGTCAAAGGTCATTTGGGTTCACCAGTTGTCAAAAGGTCCAAACCTTGTAAACACGATATCTCCAGAAGCGTAACAGTGAGGCAACTCATACTTAGCATGTAGATTACCCATATAAAAAAATGATCCCTTTTGTTTTTGGTGGAGATCGGAGGTCATTTGGGGTCACCAGAGATCAAAAGGTCAAAACCTTGTAATCTCAAGAAGAGTAACTGTTAGAGGTCTCATACTTTGCATGTGGATTGCCCATATTGATTAGATGATGCCTATTGTTTTTGGTGGAGGTCAATAGTCATTTGGGGTCAAAGAGGTCAAAAGCTCAGAATATTGTTAACATATGTAAAGAAGGATAACTGAGTGAGATCGCATTCTTAATGTATTGCTTATATTGAGTAGATGATCCATATCATTTTTTGTGCATGTCAAAGGTCATTTGGGGACAAAAAAGTCAAAACCTTGTAAACATGATATTTTAAGGAGGATAATTGTGAGGAATCTCCTACTTGGCCTGTGGATTGTTCAAGTATTGCTAATAGTTGGCATTTAGATGACGATATAGGGTAGGTGATCCCTATTGTTTTAAGTGGAGGTAAAAGATCATTTGGGTCACAAGATTTCAAAAGGTCAAATCTTATGAATATGATACCTCAAGAAGGATAACTGTGAGGGCTCTCATGCTAGTCATGTGGGTGATTCATCTTTGTTGCAATATATACATATAGCAAGGAATCACTAAGCCTTTAGGCCTTCTGGTTGTTAATCATTTCTGTTTTTCGTTCTTGTTTTATGTTTATACCATAATTCATATGGCGGTGGACCTGTGGGGGGGGGGGTACGTGTGTGTTCGGTTTCTAGATGAAATTGGGGTATGCGAAAAGAAAGCCTACCGCTCTCGAAAAAGAACGTACCCTTTTGCTGAATATCCAGCCTTTCAGTTCAGACAACTTGCCCAAATCTACCAAAACAATTTTTGAAACTATACCAAAGAACTTCAACGTGACTTTTAACTTTCATTAGTTTTGTACTCTGGTTCATCTTCGAATGTGAGTGTTTCGCATGATGGTGGGAAATTGATGAGATTTACTGGACTCTTGCTCGCGAACTACACGCAACTACTTAATCAATCTGACCTTAGGATATCAGTAACGGATGGTCCAGAAAGTGATGAAATGAAATCATTGCCAATAAGGCTCATCTAAAAAAATTACAGTTTTCGAAAATCGATTTGATGGCACACCACACCCCATTACCCTCCCCGTGCATCGCCACTTAATAATGTACCGTAATGTCTATGCGCAAACACCCTTGAGCCTACAATCATGTATTTCTCAATGTGTGTTCAAGATATAGATTTCTGTATGAGGCAGGGTGTGTGTTCGGCTGAGGGATGGATCTATTTTAATGGTTTCCTATCCCACATCGTCCCCCGAACCTTAAGTTCTGTTTATATTTTTAAAACCATCCTAAACGTTTCCGTTTAACGGTACCGGTATTCGGGTTTTTGTAGCAATTCTAATGCATAGTTTCCGCACTCTCCAAGTGCAATAACCACTGTTGACACCCCATGCCATGTAACCATTAATAGAAAGATAATGTGTGGAATTATTCTGGCTAAAACAAGAGAAAAGTTACGAGTCCAACTTTAGGCTTACATTAAGAGGCGGTAAAGTGGTAATCGCCATTTTGGGCAGCATTTGTCACGGTAGCGTACACGGTTTGAGTTGCCTATGTTCCTCATTACATAAGATTATTCAAAGGTAATTAAGTATATTTGCATCTAACAAACATTATGAATATTTGTTACTCCTCTACCTCTTTTTTTGTTACAGTACCTTTACTCCCATCTCGCTTTTTCCCATTTGAAGCTGTTCATATGGATTCTCGTTCCAAATTGGTAAAACTACGGCTTTTGTGAAGTGCTTGGTGTGCTGTCCTGTAGTTTCATTAAGATGTCAGTTATAAACATCATACCAAGGTCCCCATTTTGTAATTACTTCACAACTTCCAGGAGGCCCTATGCCCGTCTCATGTCCTGCACAAGCACTGGAGGAGTGTCACGCTACATCTAAAATATCACTGAATAATGGTATTTCTCTAACAGCTAATCAAAGCTTTCCAAAACTGAAACCAATTTTTTACCTAGGTCACTTTACAAAAATATGGCCTAAAATTCGTATAAGGAAGTAGTTTTACACTCTCCACTTAGACCCCACATAATTCCCTTACACCTAACACAAATATGATCAATTCTCTAAAGCAGGCATATGTGAACTTTTCAACATAATTTATAATCAGTTTGAAACTTTGTCAAAGATAGCACCATTTTGCATGTATTCCACCTGAAACGAACACCTCTTCCCCTTACATCCCTCCCCGGGAACGGCAATTTTGCACTAGGTGATACAGGCAGGGTTCACTCAGGATGTAAAAGTATGGTAAATACGCATATGCATACTTTACAACGACCTCGTGTTTTATCTGGGGTGGGATAACGACATCAACTCCTGTGATACCCCAATTATGAAACCTTGTCAGCCCCTCTGCATGAAATGTGCACATAGACAGCTGGTGTACTACTGCTGTGTTAATATTTTAATACGTACTTCAATACTAGTTCTATAGACATACATCATTACTGTTTACGAACCATCCTGTACATACCATTAAGGACAAAAAGGAATTATCAAGGCTCATAAGTTATGCCTAATTCATTGCTGTGCCATTCTAAGGGTTCAAGATTCCCTCACGTATTATTCTCTTAACCCATGATAACCACACAATATCAGAACGATGGAACATCAAATTGCAGTTCAGAACCTTTGACATAATGTTTCATTTTTTTTTTATTGCCTTTCTTCCTAGAGAGTTGTTGGCTAGGTATCTCCAAGAGAGTCTACGTTACGTGGAGAAATTGATTCCACTATACTGCTAGTACATTAATAAGCCACGATGGATAAAATTGATCTGGTCTGCTGAACAATGGCGTAGCCAGACAATTATTAGGTGGGGTGGGCTTCCAGCTGGGGCTCCGACAATTTATGTGGGCTTCTTTTTCTTTTGAAATTTCCAGAGGGGGCTTCTGGAGCTGTGGAACTTTAGGGGTGGTACGCCGATACCTTCGCCACTCAGGCTTAAGTTCACACGGGGCAATCATGTTCTGCTACATTTTGTTATCAGCCTGATCATAGGAATATGATAAGACTTTTCACACGGTAAGGTGTGGGGGGAGGGGTATTGCCCTGATTTATGCAGAAGCGGAGTTGGGAGGAAATTCCTACCGGGAAATTTGACACATAGGGGGCCCCGATGCACGTGATTAAAACTACCAAAATCGCAATTAGCATACAGTGGCAGCCAGTGGCGCAGCCAGAGGTTGGTGATAAGGGGGAACTATAGAAGATGATGTTTTAAGCCCACCCCAGATACAACCAGAAAGGCGGTATAAATTGTGCATACTCGCATGGGGGTACGGTTTTCATCCGGAGTGAATCCTTCCTTTGTCACCTTGTGTAGGTGATGCCCTACGGGTGGGTCTAAGCGGAGGGGTGTCCTTCCATTTGAGAAATTTTTGTTCATTTAAGATGGCTTAGACAAAATGGTGCTACCTTTGACGAATTTTCGAACTGAACATGTATATTGAAAAACTTTCACAATTAAGGGAATACTTTTGAGTGACTGTAAAGGAATTTGGTGTGTTGTCTAAGTGGAGGGGTAACTATTCTTCCCCTTGAAAAATTCTTGTTTCAATAAGGTAGCGTAAATGAAAAATGCAGGTATCTTTGTCAAATATGCTGTAAATGCTATTCATGATATTACATTGCTCTGATATTTCCTGCTGATTCGGAGTCCTTGCAAAGTCGAAGATATACTTTTGTCGTTAAAGTGCTTTCGTCAGAATATTGTATTATTGCCCCAATAATGGCTATAAGATATGGAGTCTGTATATTGTGACGAATGCGCACAAAGCGCACCCCAATATTGCGTTCCAAAGCATTTCCATAACAAATGTTGTGATCAGACTTTGCACTGAGAAACAACAAATTCCTTACAAAATACATCCGCAAATTAGAGAATGAGTCTTCTACATAGTAATTCGTATAAACTTTTAATTTTCATAAAATATCTTCCCCTGATTTCCCCTACTTTGCATTCTTACAATGCTCTGCTCCTCCATAATGACTCCCTTGTACACGAACAATCAGCGAAATTGTAAAACCCTAACCGATTAATAATTCGAATATATATAATATATATTTGTAAGAATTTGGTCAGCTTGGGAGCAATTTGTGATAAACATTGATTAAAATTTATTCATCGTACAGTCAGAAACACACGTCACCCAACCCACTACAGAAATCTGTATCTTTAAACGCCTTTGTATCTCATTTTCGGAAAATGTTCGGATTTCGATTTGGGATACATGCCCCTTCCCATGCCTCCGTGCCGGCGCCTTTGATGACAGCTCCCTGGCCTGATAGTATGCTAATTTTGATAGTAAAAAACGTTTTCAAATAACTTTAAATCCACACTTTGTCTTTATTAAAAGATTTTTTGATAACTATACGTTGCCACCGTCCCCAGCTGACATAAATTGTCAAACTCTGATTACTTGAGCACTGCATGGTCTGTAATATTTCTTTCTGGCATCAGATCGTTCAGTAATGGTAAAAGCTCAATTTCCTAAACCAATAAAAGACGTGGAAGAACACTTGAATTCTTAGTTAAAACAGGGAGCTGTAAGAGCTTACAGCTCCCTGGTTAAAATGGGAAGGATGTCATCAACTGAAATGCCCTTAAGAAGATCTTTTTCGATATTCATTAGAATAAATGCTTCCTGATTTTCCTCGGAGTTTGCTGAAATCTTTTTTACAACTTACCTGGCAGAATGAGAGGGTTAACAAATACTTATAAACTTTGAAAAGAGATGTGAAAGCAGATGCACGGATCGAGTCTATACCTGTACAAAATCCTGTAAGCGCAGGTAAAGCGGTTTCTGGAAACTTCAAGTGCTCAATCAGATAGCGTAAAAACGTGTCCATAGCTTTGCCCGTGTGCGAGTAATGATTTTATAGTGTGGGCATGTATTTTGGCCCAAATTGCACTTTTTGGGGTGGATTCCACATTCCATTCGTCCTGGGGGCCCCACCAAAGGGGCCCAAAAACTATAGGTCACTAAGGTCTTTAGTTAATCCAGGCCCCAAAATCGCTCTTTAGACATATGGTACATGACAAAAGGGCCCCCGATGGGGTGGAGCCCCGCGAGAAATTTCCCGGTATCCCAGTGGACCAGTCCGCCTGTAGATATATGTACTGATTGACAAACAGTTCATTAAAAGAATTTTGCTCTTAAAACGACAGTTTTTGCTCTGAAATACTTTTTCCAAAGTCCCCTCGACTCTGTAGCGGAGAGCTGAAGGACGAAAACCAAGCCTTTACTCAAGAAGGAATTCCGCTCCCCAGAGGAGCTACGTCCCCAAGAGACAATTTAGACTGAAATGACTAACCTCTCGACCCTCAGACCTCTACACCATGGGTCTGTCATGCGTGGTCCCGTTTTAGACTGGCTGAAAAGAAGAGATACTATACCAGATATTTGCCCTGAAAGCGCATGTCTTTGCTTAGGGAAAGATGTGGAACTGTCTGCTTTCAGGCTATCTTCTCATACTGTTATCATGGAAAATTTGCTTTAATATTGAATGACTAACATAATGAATACCATCTTTCGTAAGCTGGACGCAATCTCCAAACATACCAACCCTTTGAAAGCGTGAGGCATTCTTGCGGCATACACCTAGCTACAGGAATCATATGATGTGTTACAAGTTGACAGTTTTTTACTGTCTCAAAGGTGCTAGAAAATATCAGATATGTTCCTTCAAAATGGCCTCATACATATGTATAATAGCTGACAACCAATCAAAAAGGGTCAAAGGGCTCTTCTCTTTTGGTGACGTTTGTATCTTTCTCTGTCATCTGCACGTGAAAATTTGCTTATTACTCAGCTAATTGGCTTACACTTGTCAATTATCCCTCACTCTACATGCCGATTCATGAATAGTAAACACATAAAAAGTTAAAAAGGATCGATTGACTTGGAGCTGAAATGAAATGCTTGGCCGAAAATAACATTGTATTTTCCTGATTTGCAAAATGCAAGTGACTTTCATTCCGCAGTATTGATATAAAAGTTCGTACCAGAAGTACCACTTTCACACAATTTTCGATCAACAAAACTTTTTATTAGGATCAGTCACGTCAATATTTTTCTCGGCCTTTCGGCTAAGATCATTTTTATTATCTGTTCTTTTCAGCCTGTCAAGAACAGGACCACGCATGAGACACCCTTGATGTAGAGGTCTGAAGGTCGAGAAATTGGTCGGTTAAGTCGTCCTTTCGAGGACGTATGATGTCCTTCAGGGACGTAGCATCTTTTGGCAGCAGAACTCCTTCGGGAGTAATGTTTGGTTTCGCCCCTTGTCTCTTCGCCATAGAGTGGAGAGGACTTTTGAAAAAATAATTAACAGACTTTTTACACTTTTATGGGAATTCAAAGTATCCTATGAAATGAACGCTTTTTCTCACAATAATTGTGTATTTACTGTAATCCATAAAGTGGGGAAGTGGCCGGTATTTTTAATAAGTGATGTCTGTGCATCATCTTTAATTAGAATTACGGTATATATTGCATCGCGGGAGGGCTGTTATTGGTGAATGGGCGTTCATTACGGCAACACTAAAATGGCACTTACAAGGAGTACCCTTGACCTCAGCTTTGTTAGGTGGGGATTCGAGATGGTGTTGCAGCCAATAATTGCTTGACCGATGTGGCTTAATCATATTTTTCTGCCGGAATAACTGCAGCGGACGGATGATTTGTTTATTTTCACATTTTGTCGTTCACGACATGTGACTATTTGCAGCAAGTGTAATACGATGTTAATGTTCATTCTTTTCAAAAGATGGTTTATCAAGCTCCAAATCCCCTAGCTTTATGGACGACCGAAAATGTGCCAATGACTGCGACGTGTTCCGATCTGCTCGATTTCGGACTTACTATAGCTTAAGAGTGTTTAACGCAAGGCTGTATCCGAGTCCTTCTAAATCGATTCCGAGCTAATGCCGATTCCAGTGTCCGCTGTTTGGGGCAAATCACGAGTGCGGTCATTTGAGTTAATGTAGCATAGCCTGCAAGTGATTTTTTTATGTAATACCATTTGAAAGGAAATAAAAAAGGTAATTTTAGGAGTCAATTATTCATTGGTTGACTGTATGTGACCATTCATATGTTCAAGCTGTGCACCAATATCACTATTACTTGAGTAAATTTTATTTTTGAAGACTTGGCCCTAATCGGTTCCTAGTCCGAGTCCCGTTGCATCCCATTCCAAACCAATTTCTATAGCGGGATCTGCCATTCCGGGCCAATTTCGAGTCCAGTAAAGATCGGAATTGAGTCTTCAATCCAGTACGAGTCCGCACCTCAGCATTGTAGTGCTGGTTTTAAGATCAAAATGGAGCAAACCTATTAAACATTTTTCCCGGTTGTGTTAGACAAGAAGAAAGATATGAACACTGCTAGCCAAATCAGATCAAAATGCTCGTTTGAATCATCTTTAGTTATCCTTTAATAGAAAAATCTAACGATCTTACAAAATGTAGGTGTCAATTAATTTGGGCTTGATGCAGATTACAACAATCGACGTCGTCACTCAAGTAAACCACACGGAGCATGCTATACAAAGGATACCCCGCAGAGCGGACTCTGCTTGCTCGGCTCCTCAGCTGCCCAAAGGAACAGGAATATGCAGTACTGCCTGCTACGTAGCAACACGAAGGAATACTTATACGAATGGCGATAAGTTTATTAGTTGACTTGAACAAAACTCAATTGGAAGTGATTTTGAAAGGCGGGGAAATCTTTCTCAGCTCTCTTTGGGATTTTTAGTAGGATATACAGTAGGGTTAACCTTTTGGTGTGATCCTTGAAAGACAATTTGCAATGGCAAGGAAAATGCTCTGCAAGAAGGCTATACGCAGTTCGCAGTGTTTTTTAAGAAGAGAAAGCCGTGAGAACCCCTTGGTAACAAAATAGTATCAATTTAAAAAAGAAGGTCTCTCTGACCCTTCCTACTTTTACTTTACAATGTTTGTTTTATGGCTTGTACGGAGCCCCTGGCAAAACATTTTAAAATACCAACAGCTTTCCAGTAAGTAAAGCATGATTTAACAAAAGAAAAAAAAAAAAAAAAAAAAAAAAGAAAGAAAACAGAAACAGAAATGTATCATGTCACATGAAGAAAAGCTATATGTTACGTCTAATATCCATATTTCAAGTGTCTTTGAAGACAAATTCGATTCCAAGGGCGGTTGTTCACCTAAACACTTGTCTTTAGAGTAAAACGCCTGTATCGAGTTTCTTTGGTAAAAGTGGTGTCCTTCATTTGCAGGCCTACTTAACACTTATCCCGCTATTTCAAGTAACAACTTGCCATTTGAATGGTTTCTGAAACCAACGATTTGTGAGACAAGAAAAAGAATAATTAATAACTATTTACAAGTGTGGGACTAAGTGGAGGAAAAGAACACCGTCGGAGAAGGCTCCCCTCCATCGGGGAAATTTCCAGACGACAGCTAGTCCCCCGACGGTTGACACGACTTTTCTCATAGAAAAACATTCTGCTAAATTTGTAACCCAAAACTTTCAATTTCCTTTGATAAAGGCCAAAATGTTACACATTTTCTTCAATTTAACACCCACATTTTCAAAACTTTATCAAGAAAAAAGAATATTTTCAAAATTTTCTTTAATAGTACCCCAAAGCTCCGAACAAGTTTGCTTTTGCCTATCCTTCAGCCAACCCCGTCGCCTTTGTCGGGGCTTGCTGTTGGCGGCCCGTCAGCGTTCCTCGGGGAATCCTTGATGAATCCTTAATATCACGTATTTTATACGCTATTACCTCCAGGGACACTTACGGTAAAGCCCCTGAATACTCACTATATATTTGCAAAAAGATAAGTGCCGTGTATTGTGTTCATAAACGTGAGGTGATATGTAGAGCTGATGTTTTGACATTTTGCAAGCACATTTTTCTCCAGGCCAATTTTCCTACACACGTGAAGAGTGTTTCAAGGCCTTCTTATTCACATATCAGGTTCAGCATATTACAACACCGGGCTCAGCATATTAATAAAAGCTCATGCCTTGTAGGCGTAGCTGGCAGGCTTGCCGTATAAAGCCCTGACCTAAAGGTGGACTCACTCAATAAGGATTTTACGACACTTGCTTTTAGCTATGCTTGGTTACCAGGTTGCCCTATTCCTGAACTCTAAAATATCATTAAGCCTATTTGCGTTCCAGTTTTCTGGATACATCGTTATCTCCTTGTGTATTCACTACAAACAGAGCATTCGATGAAAATGTGGATCAAGATCGACGGTCTGCGCAGTGTGATCATTTAAAGACAGATACAAGGATATCTGCCGGAAGAAAGAAAAATTTACTACCGCATTACAAACCGTAGGCTACGTAAGTATAAAACCGTAATTAGAGTTGAGCGTATACTCCATAATGTTTTGTCCTGTAACCGATTGCTATACCATGATCGTAGACTGAAGACTGTCACATTATCGCACGTTGCTACAGTTTCACGGTTTATTCGAAATCATTGTCCAGTGGCACTTCAATGATGCCTTGCTATTGCTTAACAATCTGGCAGTTACCTATCAACTGCATGGTTGGAACTTGTGTAACACTTAACACATCTTACCTGATGTCGCTTGATTCTCCTCATATATAGAAATTACCATATCCGAGATAGGGCTTCCATGTTTAAAGCCATTAAACAGTTACTTCATAGTGATAATGTTGCATAGGTTGGGGAAGATATGAGTGTTATAAGCAGTGAAGGTATACAAAACGGACAAACAGCTATAGATAAAATGCAAAATTTGATGACGGACATCTGAGGCCGGACTTTATCGGTAGGGAAGCAGGTGTAAAGAGTGACTGGAGAACAGGGGATTTTTGTGCGTTACGTTTCGAAAACGTGAATAAACTCTGTGTTTTCCGAGTAACATTACGTAGACTGACCGCTTAAGTCTTTCGTTTCGTCGTGTTTATTTGATCAAAAACGTTAACAGTCAAGGGGACTACTTAAAAAAAAATATACCTTAAAAAGCATTTAAGTTAGGGAAACTGAAAATCCCTTGGGGACTTAACGAAGTTTCTCACTCTTTGCAAAGTCAGAAAACATGAATAAAGCAATACACAGGAAGAATAAACAATAGAATGTGATGGACAAAAAAGTCAAGGCAAGACAAATAAAATACCAGAATGCAAACCAACATTAATAACCCGACCAACGGGACCCAATCTAGGCATCCGACCTTCAGTCAAACCCCCCTCCCCTCACATCACCCAGACCTACAACTATCTACACTACAGCAGTGCTATGACGGTAAGTCCGTGCAGAGGATGTTTAATAAATATGACCTGCACTTATTTTCGGCAGAACTGTTTATTTGTTATTTTGAATGTAAGTTGTTTTGGCTACATAATCTTGTGTCGGAGCCGGTATTGAGGCATTGTGTAAGACGTGTGGTGCACTCCTCTCCAAACTTCATCAATTTTACTGACGATTTCGACATCATCTTTCTGCCCGTAAAAGCATCTCATGCTAAAAGTATCAGACCCGTTATGTACCCATTTTAGACCCGCAGTCTAATGGGGATGGGGATCTGTGGGTATATCAAGTCAACATGGGATTAATGTAGACCTACCTTATTTACAGCAATTATCGATTTGTCGCCTTGCTTAACCAGACGAGTGGTCCGATAAACATCAGAGTATCGGAGCCAGGCATGGATCGAAATGGGGTTGGCCTTTATGTGATGTCAAGTTATAGGAGTTTGCCAACTTGAATACCAGCGTTTTTAAGTTTATCTTCTTGTTAAAAAATAAAATTATTGAAAAATATTGAATGAATCGAACTGAATGGGAAATACTGTTAGCGGTTACTGTGTTTATTGTTTTGCATCAAGTAAAATAATATGGCAAATAATTTCTGGGGTTTCTTGTGAGTACCTTGTCTCGATTTATCTGATTTTATCTGCTTTCACAAAGGTGATTGTTTACTACGATATCTTGTAAAAGGCCATTACAGATCAAGTGAAATGAGAATCTTTTCTCAAAATCTGACAAAGTTACGACACCCACAAGAGTGTAAAAACTAGCAACGGTAATTGATCTGTTGCCGTTCAAGTTCCTTGCAAAGCGTTGAAAAATCCCTTAAGTTGTAATGTAGAAGTCCATTGAATCTTTCGAGACGCAGAATAATAGGAAATTCCCAAAAGAGGCTCTGACTCCTTGTTGGACTGCACCAGTTACTGTGGAAATCATTTTTGGCCTGTTGTCTGTGCAATCTTCGTCCAGCCGCAAATAAAATTGGAAAATGTGTCAACCCTTACAAGTTGACAGTTGTCATAAAATAAGTCTCCAGCGGGAAACAAAATAATCGTTATGTTGACAAAAAACTACCATTGTTCAATTCTTTCATCACAAAATTAGAACCAGTTTGACGCTTTTAACAGCACCGTACGGATTTTATTTCGTTAACCATTACTCACTCCAGTGTCATGCAACTATTGGAATATGTGGCCTATAGTTTGAATTTTCGCAAAAGGAAAATATATTGTTCATGGAGCTGTTTTCAAAATTAATCTTTGACAAAATGATCCCAAAATTATGTATTTTATTAGGATTTGTATTTTAGGTGTCCTGAGGTATAGCCAGGATTTCCCCGACAAGGTGGAGTCAGCAGCTTGAAGCCCCTACAAAGGCAGCTGTTGTTGGCAGGCTGTCGATTACAAAAGTTGGTCACTTAATTGGATAAAATTTGCAATCTCGCCCTTTTAAGGAAGAAAATTTGGGGTTTTATTGACGAAAAAATTGGAAAAGTTTGGGCTTCTATAGACGAAGTTACCTTCTTCGAGGGCAAAATATGAAATCGCCTTGTTGACTGGTCCTCGTCAGGGACTACATATTAGATCGTACCCTTTTACGGCTCCCCAGCATAAGTGGAATATTTCCCCACGTGGGGTGGGGACAGACTCCACAACGAAGAACAAAGCCCCTCCCCTCACCCTATGCTCTCTTCTATATTAAAGTGCTGAATACATACCTTCACAACTTCGCTTCTTCTCTTTTATTTCATTAGTCGGCAGAATGATAACCATGTCAGTTGAGGAAGAATTTCAACTTCGGCTTTTCTTTGGCTTTTCATTTATCTTACTTTTCTTGTCCATAACATCGATTGTCGTAACTGAGCAAGCAGACAGCGACGTTTGGGGAAGACCTCCGATCGCACACGTTAATGGGGGATATGAAGGCGTAGTCGTAGCAATTCACAAAAATGTTCCCCAGGAGGGATTACCTCTAGATAAAATTAAGGTTTGTATTGAAGTATTGCACTATTCTCTCAGACTCTGTGAAGGTTGTAGAAATGTAACCTTACCATAATTTGACTTCAGCATTACTATACCATCAGGGTTTTGCCCCTCTACTACCGTCCTTTCCCCCATGAAAAGACGGAAAACAGTGGGAGTTGTCCGCACTCAGGACTTGCATTTTTGAGTTTGTTCCCAAAATGCTCCTATGCCTCACAATCGTCACCCCAAATGCCAGAGTGTGGCCTTCGGTAAAATACTCTTTCTGAACAGTCTTTGAAGTACGAAATAAGGTTAATACAAAGTAGAGTTGAGGCAGAAGGACCAGGTATGTCTACACAGGCCGCTGACACAGTTATATTGGTGAAGTTGGCTAGGATATTCTGAGGACGGTAAAACAGTTAAAATAGGGCATGTCATTGACATGGGTCATATGATTCAGAAGTTTTAAACTGACGTACTTTTGTGAATCCGGATTGAAAAAACGGGAAAAAAGGAAGGGGGTGCGAAGGGTTCTCTCGGGTATTGCATACATACAAACGTTTTATGAAATTCATCATTATATATTCTTCATGCATTTATCTACAATTGATAGGAGGCAATAAATATAACGTCACAAAACTTGAACGCTACCACTGGAACGTTTTTCAGAGAAGTTGTCATACTTATTCCTTCTTCATGGAACATGAACATGACTTCAAACGAAATCAAATTTGCAGAGGGCGGAGAAGAATATGAAAGATCGCACTTACGCATCAGGTGAGAGTAGCACTACGTAGTGCGCAACAGTTTGTGAGTTTATTCTCAGCAATTGAATCATATTAAGCAAACGGTTATTACATGACCAATGGCGTTGCTAAGGTAACACAAAGTGAGGGGTAAAGAACAAAAACGGGGATTGTATCGAGGCTGCGTGAACCTTGTAAAAATGATTTGTCAAGTATGAAACATCGCTGGATCTAACTTCTAGCACGTAACACCCAAACTAAAATCAAGAGATTGATTTATGATAATGCTCTTATGATAACGATGTGTTTGATCTTTGCCTATGGATGTTTCCACATTCTATGCTTCAATTTAGATACACTAAATAACATTCTTATGAAACTGTGAACTGGTTATATTTCAATTCTCTTTTACAGTGAGTTAAAAATATGTAAAACACTGTGTTATGTGAGATTAAAGAAGGACCAAAAGGTCAAGATGTTCTTTTAATAAGGCAGATCATTTAAAACAAAGTCCTGTCACATGTTTTACACCAAACAGAAGTTGAACACTGACCTTAAGTGAGCGCAAAGCAGCCGATTAAGTCTCTTTCAGATTTTGAGAGTGTTACCAATGTGACATTTGTTGAAACACATTGGCATGCAGGATAGCTGTCATAAAATAGATGGAGTTTAGGCGCTATTGTTGGTAAAGGTAATGTACCGATAGTAAAAGTAAAAGTATCAAAAAACCTCCTAAGGGCCATAAGTGAAAGTTCGGACTCCCCGTCTCTTTTGGCTACACTACTGTGCGTGACCCAATATGTTTCAAGGTCAGCTTTATCATGGTGAAAAATAATTTAAGAATTTTATCTGGATTTCGCTTATTACAAATATGGCACTTTCTTGTCATTTTTCAAAGGATGAAATGATGTTGTCCCTAGTTACTGCGTAGTTATGTCACAAGGAGTTGTTTTGACACTGGAGAACGTCTGAAATTGTTTACCACTCAATATTAACCAAATTTAATGCATTGCATGGCTTCTCTGGTAGGGAAATCCCCACTGTTATCCATTCATCATGATCTAACTACCGGCACCAAATGGTACTATTTTGCTGTCGTTTAGAGTTTCACCTTTTTCTTGATTTTGTGTATGTTTGGTGCACCAACGGCTTAACTGAAACTAGATTATTAGAGGGATATCCAAGTTAAAGTAAAATGTTTAACTAATTAACTAATCACTAATGAATTCATTTTAGGAATTTATTTGTAGCTTAATGACTGCTGTATAATACGGCAATGAAACAAGTAAATAAGCACACAAATGACCACGATCAACTGGGAATACACGAAATCTTGTTTTAGCAGTCCAATATTTGTAACATCACAGAGATCGGTGGACAATGTTTTACTTAAGGTAGGAAGAGTTAAAGAAATAGAATGTTCCTTGTTCATTTATCATTAATAAATGAGACATAAGTAGCGAAGTCGTGTTTCAGGTACCTATAAAACGACGTCTTGTATGATGGATGATTTACCGTTGAGCAGGGGTAATATTTGTTAAGCACTTTGAGAATTATTATTCGTGTAAAGCGCTGTATAAAAACAAATTATTATTATATGTTATTTCACTCTCACAATAGGCTACGGGACTAAAAGCAATGTTGCAAATCATGGAAGTCTCTAATGGTACTAATATTATCATGCTGCATAAGCTAGTTGTTTTTTTTCGCAAAACGTGTCATGGAAACGACAGACTATTGATGCAGTTTCATTGCTATTATTCATAACCTGTTTCTGACATAATTAGGGACGGGATAAGGTACCATTTGACTACGCTTTCACAACTGAGAATTGTTTGCGTTTGACATTTCTAACCTTGTAAATATGTACAAAAGAAAAACAGATGGAAATAAAAAACATACTCTCCCTTAATTCATCATAAAATATCAGGAATTGTCAATGATATGTATGTTATTCGAGGTTTTTTGCTTCCATTTTGAAAGTGGTAACATCTTTAAGGTTTATTCCCTTTCAGCTTTTATTCAAAATCAGTATAACCATTAGTCATGATGTGAAATTTTCCTCACATTACAGATCATCCCATGAAATAAGTATCAAAAACATTGAGTAAGTATCGTGGAAGACTGGTAGAGCATGATATAAATTTATCTAAGGGTAAATTTTTAATTGTAAAATATATACACCTCCATGACAGTATCGGCACATCGTGATATGCCTGATAGGTCTATAAAACTATGCATACAGTAATAAAATATGTGGGGTATTTGTAGTGACTGTGACTGCAAAATCTAGTGAATTTTTAAACACACCCACGTTTTCACTATCCATCTTTAAAGAGGCTTGCACAAACTTTAAGTAAAGACGTATTTGTTTATCGTAATTAGCAGCAACTTTCTTTGAGCTGTGGGCAAATACAAAGTGTTACCACTTACAAAAGTGTTAGTATAAATAGAAATAGGCCTATTGGAATAAAACTAAAGTTAATGGCAAGGGTTAATGTGGTGTTAACTAACTTTTTGCGCTAAAACTGAATGATATCAGAGAAAGCAAAAGTGGTGTTGGTATGCATTATCGTCCTGCAAATCACCTTGCGCATTATTTCATTTCACCTCTCTCTACAGAGCGTATGATGGTGATACCAGGTAAGTTATCATTCCATTGGCCAGTGGTGTACGCAGGGAGGGGGGTATTGGGCCATAGACCCCTCACGGATGCCATGTTTTAGATCCTAAAAATATGTTATTTTGTAGCACAAATTTTACTTCAAAAGGTTGCATATGTGGCACCAGATTCATATAAGGACACCTAATTTTTCAAAACTTTTCAAAGGGGAGGGAGAACTCCCTCAACTTATCCCCCTCCCCCAGGCCGGCGATCACTGATGCCCTTTTATTTTAGTTCCTGAAAATACTCAAATTTTGTAACACAAATTTTACTTAAAAAGGCAACATATGTGCCAAAAGATTGCATGTAAAGACACCTCATTTTTCAAAAATTTTCTGGGAACCCCCTCCCCTTACACCCCTCACCCAGGCCGGAGATTACTCAACAAACTGCATGGCCCCCTTGAGATATATCCTGCGTATGCCACTGCCATTGGCATTGGACTTGAACAAAGAAAAAAAATATTGTTTGTGTATTGTCTAAAGAAACCAAGTGTTCACGGTGTGTTTGTCGTACAACAAATTACAATGTGCATTATTTCATTTCACTTCTCTTCGCAGTGAGTTCCCCTCGTATGATACCACGTAAGTTATCATTCCATTTTTGATTAATCCCTTATTTTGTTTCCTTCCTGGATACTTACAAAGAAAAAGTACTTTACATTCGTCTAGGGGGTCATCAGAGCCTAACATTGGATTCTGCTCTACGGTAATGATAAGTACTCGTCCATTTTAATATAAAACTCAAATAGGATCAAGTAAAATACGAGAGGGTTTGAAAAGTCCGATGAACTGTATTTTGCACACTACGAGTACATCATTTAAATAAGCAATTTAAATTTCATTTGTATTTTTAATTTCATTTTTAACAAACATGATTGCAATTTATTCGTGAGATAGATTGACAATCAAACTCTGATGGGCACTAGAGAAAAACTGAAAAAATTGATATCCAAGCTAGCTACTATGAACACTTTATATTGCTGACAGAAGGGTATTGAAAGGTATTAATTTCAAGATGTCTTCTTCGTTTAAATTGTTTTGACAACACCCTTAAAAACATAGCTTTACAATTATTGAACACGAAGTCTTACCTGTAAAATCCAATAACAGCTTTATTTCACAAAACCATTTCCCGTTCCAAAAAAGTTTAAAGTCGGGTAGAAAAGGTGCACGAGGTACAAGGTAATGCATTTCATTCGGCCAAACTTATTTCTGACATAAAATGTCGCCCAGCTACTCTCATTTTGAATTGCCTATTAATTTCGTCCTATACATATCACGTTATAAGAATAAGACTTTTCTGGACCATAGAAGCAAGAAGTTTTCATATTTATGTCAACATGACAATTTCAAGCACCTAACGTTCACAAAGAGGCTGCAGATAAATTGGTTACAAATAGTTCTAGAGGGTCATGTCAACATAGATCGTTTGTTTCAAGTAGTTGAGAAGGACACAAAGTAATTTTCCAGGTACCATTAGACGCAAGGAAAACTCCCAAAATTTTCTTAACAAAGTGCAAGTGGTAAACTGCAAGGGAACTGAAAAGATGAAATGAACCTCCTTCAACGCAAAAATTGCCGCCACAGATACCTTGTGGATGTCCATAAGTATTCATCATTCTGTTGAATCCAATAGTACAGCTGCTTTTCCCAATAATGGTCTAATGAAGTCTTATCAGTCCACAACTCCTTATCTTATGTGAGATTTCTTATTTAATATCTAGTATGTAATGGACGAAATTATCTATACCTACTTTCTTCCAGTCGATCCGTGAAAATGCTGGTAATCCCCCTTCAAAAGTTACACTACTTTTCTGTTCTTAGTAGAGTGTAGATAGCACTTAATTTTCCCTTAAAATTCACTGTATTTGATTGAGTTAGGGAAAGGAAATGTTGTGACATTATTGCAACACTCCTTCACACCCAACTGATCAGACTGTTGTTTACATATTTCTCAGCAAAAATTTCAGCCTGTAATGCTCAAAAATTGTTGAACTGGTTGACCAAAAAAAAAATCAATTGACTCCTAAATTTCCTGCTACGAACAGCTCAAGTCACTTGAACTGTTTTGTTCTGCAGATATTTTTTGGGGTAGGAAGTTTCCACCCAGGTAGCCTCTCACCGACCCCCTCAAATGGCAGGGGCTTCACCAGACTTTTTAAAGTGGACGGAGGTTACTGGGGAGTCACAAAGTTCCGCTGGAGAGGCACACTAATATGACGGATTCAGCTGCGTGGGGAGAGTCTTTGTGACCAGAAGTGCTTATATTTAGGGGGTGGGGTACAGTGACCCAACCCTGTTTGGGTCCAGGGACAACAATCAGTTAGGGAGGGGGTACTGGGGCATTTCGATTGAAGTTTGTATCTCCACCTCCAGCGTACAAGTACTTCACTGCTTATGGAGGTATGACTTCTTTCTAATCCTTTGTGTAATGCACGTATTAGCCTCGGCGAGGTCGCAAGAGAGCAAAGTTCACCTAACAAATTTGCAGGCACCGATATTTAAAATGACGGGAGATTACGTTATGACATGAGGCTATTTAATTTTCTACATGCAACATTGGATGCGCGTTACAAAAGGCAGCAAACATCACGTTTCTCAGTAATAACTTTCAAAACTAAACTTAGACGAAGATAAACGATGAGGGAATTGTAATGAATGGAGAAGTCTCATAACTGCTTAAAATAGATGTTGAAATAATACTTCTGGAGTATGTTTCCTAGTAAGGAAGTGTTTGTAACTTTCATAACTACAATAGTGGTTAGAAAAACCCTGGGTTTAATAAGTTTCAAGTTTTTCTCATGATGGTCCTATTTGCTGTGAATATGCACCGTATGCTACATAGTACCAGAAAAGGAAAAAAATAGTATTTAGAACTGGAGGGGGATAGGAGAGATGGTGTTACCATTTCTATACAGAACAACGTGGTGAACTTAGTATATTACATTAGTTTCAGGCTTTGTTACGAAAATGTAAATCTCTCGAATTTCCTTTTAACATGTCCCCTTTAAATAGTCTCACTTTTTAAATTTAAGTTTTCAAACTGGAGTCATGCTAAAAACTTCGTAGAATCATTCTCAAGAAATATATAACAAATTACACTGGTTCCAGAAAGTGCCACTTTCATGTGTGTCGAAGAATAACAGGTTGTCTTTTTTGCCGACAAAAAGGTAAATTTCCCTCAATTGTATTACGGTTCATAAAATCCATAGTTTGACTTTAGCTATAATTTATTGTCTGGTGATATCAGTAGTGAGTCTGATCTTAATGCCTAAAATTTGGTACCCAACATGATAACGTTCCCTCAGACTAGTTGTGAAACCATTGAGTAAATTCGTTGCTGGCTTGATATTTAGCAGACCTTGAAGTGACAGCTCGATCTTTATCCAAAGCATTACGTTAGTACATTCTGGTAACAGACTTGCAATCGCAATTTTAATGAGAAGATTTTTAACGGCAAAGTTGGATAACTTAAACAAAAGGAAAAAATTCTCTCCCATGTCCAGTATTGCTAAGTTGATCCAGAACAAAAGAAAAAAAAAAAAAGGAAAAAAAAAAGAAAAAACGAAGAAACTCAAATCCTTACCACCATATTTGAAGCCCTTATAATGCTAGCCAGAGCAAACGCTATGAGAAAAATAATCAATAAGTAGCCACGAGGAGACAACTGGGCAAGAAGACAACAGGCTAGGTAGGAATAAATTATCAAATTTTAGTTCGCCTCATAGTGACTGGTATGATATGAGAATAACAGCAGATTGATAAGGACATTATTTGTTTAATGAGCCCACTTTTTATCGATCAATCACAAAGTGATTCCCACTGTGATGATGACTTCGTCGTACTTAAAGGAGAACCTGCGGAACCCTTTGTGCATCAACCTGGAAAATGTGGCGAGGAATCAGCCTTCATCGAAGTTACTCCGGAGTTTATAATGAACGGTTCAAGTTGGGGGGATCCAGGTAATAAACCATCTTTTATATTTTATCTTTATAGCATTTTGCTTTTCCAATAGCATTTTACTTTATTTTACCTGTATTTTATTTGATTTTATTTGATTTTGTTTTATTTATTTTATTTGACTTTTTTAGTTTATACTTATTTTATTTATTGCGGATCTTTAAAGAGTACTGGGATAAAAGAAGATCGCTAAGGGGAGGATCGTAACGATAAACTGGAACGGGGAGGGGTAGGGGCTGCAATGCAAAAACTATGCCCCTAATTTCCTGTTTCTTGGAAACGTATTCTGATGCTATCCTGACCTACAATGATTGAGACATATCTTTGGGGGACCTCTGTACCAAAGGAAGCCCTTTGTGGGGGTTTTGCAGTCGGGCAGTGCTTCTGGCGTCATTAGCCTAATGTGGCTTGAAACCCGTCATGCCAATTGCTTGTTACGAGCACGGTGATTGAAAAGCCTCCCCCCTCCCTGATATTCCCTCATGCTGTAATGTTTAGAAGGTGATTGTATTTTCGTCTAGTTTTATCGGGGT
>WURT03132113.1:0-17321 GCA_009936505.3 Holothuria glaberrima | reverse complement strand
GCCTCCCCCCTCCCTGATATTCCCTCATGCTGTAATGTTTAGAAGGTGATTGTATTTTCGTCTAGTTTTATCGGGGTTATTTGATATTTAATGCAAAGTATGTAAAACATTATACAAAACGTTACATAAAACTATTAATCTTTGGATGGCAGCATGTAAATGCTGCTTTCCATACAAGATTGACCTCAAAAATTTATGGGTATAACGATGATATATCCAAGATGTGCAATGTAAATGTTTTCTCTTTTATTTGCCTTTGTCCTCTCCGTTCACTTGTATGGTAGTTGGGAAGGCGGAGAGGAGGTGGAACTTATTATCTACTGTCTCCTTCTTCTATGGTAGTATGTCTTATTTGCAGCAAAAGCATTAGTCCATTTGTGGGGGCATTTTCGTTGGGGACTCTTTGACGAATACCACCACTCACCATTCAACTGTACGGATGACCTGGCACCGACAGATAAACAAAGTAACGGTCGATGTTCAAGTGGAATTAGAAACGAATACAAGAAAAAGACAGTAGGTGATTCACATTCATATGATGGTATCACGTTGAAGGAAGTTTGTTCGAACTCTGGCATAAATGTGGAAGTTTACAGTGTCAATCCAGAATTTGTCACTGGGTCGATAATGTCCGTTTCATCTAATGAAACAGTAAGTGTGTAATTTTCAACATACTGTTTTCGAAAAACGACTGTCACACTTCTACAATGAGTTAAGAACTCAGATTATGAGGTTAGGTATGTGAAGCAAGTAGGGGAAGAGCGGAGGGTTTAATTGCATGAAAAGGACAACAAGTCCAATCAAAACTCCAAAAGATCTGTCATCCTGAACCCTTTTGACTGCTTTGCATGTTTCTTGTTGGGACGGACGAGTTTCAGGGCTGCTTCCGCATCACTCTGTCCCTGTTGTATATAAAGATGAACCAGTATGCAATTTAAAAAGTCACAGGTGGTTTATGTGCCGGCCATTCAATCATCAGTTTTGAAATATTCGTTAACCAGCGTCGTTACCAAATTTATGCAGCTATGTGCTTTAGCAGTGTTTACATCTTTATCGACTTTGCGAATCTAGCAATAGTTGTCCCCTTTACAATTGTCAATACAGTAACTTTATGGGGTTGATACTCCAATGTTTTTCAATTTGGGTGTAGTCAAACATTACTTTAACCTATAGTTTGTTATTGTTTTGAACAGATTTCGGAGTTTTGTCACAACAGTCCAAACAAAAACTCTTTATCAAAACATACCAGAGACACTTTCAACCGACAAAACCAAATGTGCCAGAGAAAAAGTTCTTGGGAAGTAATGGAACAGCATTCTGACTTCGCTAACGATAACAAAACTTTGTTCGAGGAACCTACCTTCATCCTAATGATAAGAAAAATCATCCGAAAACTTGTTCTTACGGATAGCACCGATACCATTGTAAGTACATAGAAATCATATTGAAGTAACCAATTCATTGATAGACACAGAGAAATTTGCGTTGTGAAGGGATAGTGTTGAGACTCAAGTGGCATAATTTACTGGTATGTTGTGTACGTAGAAGAAACTAAACTTTGCTTCTCAAACCGAGTCACTAAACAATTCAGGTCCATCAAACAGGGCATTCAAGGATAACAGGTAGCCACTGATTTCAACCTCCCATCTAAAGTGATCACTTGATATAATTTTAGGAAACGAGCAAATTTATTTCGAAACATCAGCTACATGTTACAAATTTCCACTTATTCTCTTCAAAAATATCTTTCATTCCATCCAGACAAAAACATTTTATATTTAAAAAGGGAACTGAATAGTCATTTATGTGGAATAATATTGTAACTGTAATTGGGGGTCTTACCCATACTTGGAATGTTTAAGCATCATTTAAATGCTAAATATCTGAAGATCATTTTGAGATCATTAAAAGCCTCATCGGGGATCATTTGACGTCAAGTTTGTAACGGTACTGGATATTCATGGAGCTTGATAGATGTAGTCAACATTTAGTGTCAAAAAGTTTAAAATCAATGTGGACGTCATCAGTGCTCATTCGATATTAAAAATCCCAACATTCATAGATAAAGTTGGGCCCTTTTGCTAGTTTTAATGTTTGCATCCCATGCATGGAGTAATATATCTTAATCTTAATAATATTAATAATATGTGCCACTTATTTTGTTTAAAGATATTACCTTCTCAACTCAAATGTTGGATTGGAATTGATTTAGATAGATCAACTAGAAAAACCATAGAAAAGTTAAATCGAGCACATTAAAAGTGGAATTTGCCGGTAAATGAAAACATGGATATCGCTTAGCCAGTAAGTTTGTTCTTTGTGATCTGAAATTAAAGAAGCACTCTCCTCCGGGAACACGTGAGGGCACCAAATATCCAGCAGTTGGTAAACTTGACATGATATTTTTCACATTTGTAAGCGGAGATATTTTTCAGCCTGAGGAGTTTATCCTCCCAGTTTAGAATACCGCACTTCCTTGATCCCTACCTAGACTTCATTTTATACCAGTGTCTCCAAAATCGTTCACTTATAGTTGGGTGTTTTCTACACGCATACAGGCTGAGAGTGGAGCATTTGTATCAAACCTTGTTGCCCTCTTTGTGTCAATTTTTGAGGGTATCAATTAGAGGTTTTTGTTTGCGGGACAGGTAAGAAAAACTCCAACACACAATGTTTTGTTTAATAGGTAAAGTCTCGCTGGAGACTATCTGCTGTCATCAGACAGGTGTTAGGGAGGAGATCCAGTTTCTATGGAGTTGAGCTGTTGACGCAAAGTTCATTCCCGATGAAAATCGTGCTTTTCTTCCCAAAACTTGTATAACAACATCATGACCCACTGGGATCAGTGACCTTTTGTCAAAATGGAAATGAAGGAAAAGAATCAGTCATTGTCTCGTTAACTTTTCACTGTCAGTTGTGACACGAGAATGTGGAATTTAAAGGTTTTCTCGTTTTGACACAAAAACTTAAATTTCAGTTAACTTCATTTTGTGATTTCCAAAGAGAGAGAAATTCGCTAATCTTATAAAATCTGTCAAGTAGACGAAGCATCAAAATCGTTGGAAAATAAGTCTTCACTAACCAAACGAAATTCACATCAAGGTATGTCTTAACGATGGCCTTTGTTTCAGGATAACTTGGGTAGGAAAGAACCAGCTCACCAATAAGGGGCTTAGACAATAACGGCTAAAGAATAGGACCCTAAAAATGTGAATGAAAATCTTATACCAAAAAGCGATTAATTTATTTTCAAATACGAACTGTATTATAGATCTGGTTATTGTGTATCTTTCTTTTGGTGCTTCTATCAAACGCCAACGACCTTGTCCCTTGTTATAACGCCAAGTTCTTTAGACTTGCGGAGTAACTTCTATCACCCTCGTTTCCGATATACTTGACTCAATTCTCGACATGACTGCGTTTGCCTTTTTCAGTCTTGGGTGAGCCATTAGGCGAAACATTACTCGTCCAAGTTTGCTTTGGGGACAGTACTGAAGTCCAAAAATAACTGTCCTAGGATACAGACGGTGTTGGCCACCTGAAACTTGTATATGATTCGTTATTCAGAGCTTTTTTTATCCCCTGCTGTTGTCTTTCCTCAGAGCCAGTCGTGTGAAATGCAGCCCTATTCAGATGAATGTTATATCCTTCGATCTCTAGCGCTGAGCGATTCTTCGGGTAAAATTGGAATTGTGCATGGTACAAATAGTTATTTCATGATGGATGCTGGATTTGAAATGGAAGTTGATGTGAAAGATGTAAGTACTGACTTAGTAAATAAATATTATCGTTGGGAAACATATCTCTCTGAGTATTACGATTTCGGATTATGAGCTTTGAAGCATAGGAATACGATGAAACGACATGTTTCTGTCTGCTTGAAGTTATAATAACCTCCTAGTTTTGATGTGGTTTCCATTCTGAAGTGCATTGGGCTCAGTCATGTGACAAATTCTACAAAATTGCATGGTATGCATTGGAAATCCTATGGGAAAGCAGCCTCTGAAATAGAGAGGCCAAGTGTGTTGCCTTAAATTGACTTGCATGACTTACGAAACATCGGAAAAAATAATTTAAATGTATTAAACTTGTTTAGTTTTGAAAGGCTTTCTTCGAATTTCGATCCCTTTCCAGAAGAGATGTACCGGACTACATACCATGAAACTTTGACCAATATGGGGGAGGGGTGGGACTCCTCAATAATTGTTAGTATGGTGTGAATACCAAATCTGCTTTAAGAATGAATAGACCCATCCATAGGAAGTGAGAAAACCACTCAAACAATAAACGGTGGATGATACAAACAAGCTTTTACTTAGGCTTATTGTTGTCGATTTTACGAGGAGTTGATAAAGGGAACACCAGGGCAAACGAAGCTGCCGTATTACTGCAACAGCCTCCATTAAAGGAACTTGGTAGCCACTGGGCCATTTTGTTCATGGAATCTCCCACTCTATACCCAATGATAGCCGCCCCAAGTCTAAAGCTGTTTAACTTGTCAAAAACATAAAAATGTGTGGCCTTCACAACTAACACAAAAGGGAGGACAGTTTAAACACCTCTACTTTGTCCTATTATGAAAGAATGCATATGTTCTGAGCAAAACATGACCCAAATAGAACCTTTAGGACAATTTCGTGGTACCACATCACCAAAAGAGTTATTCTTTGCTTGACATTTTCAGATCCTACCCTGACGAGTGGCTATGAAGTAATCAATTCAGACACAAAACGTGAACACTGTAGCATAAACTGACTTAAGAAAAGGGAAGAACAATGTCGGTTGGAGTCGTTAAGAGTTTGACGCAAACAATAAATTAAAAAAAAAAGAATGGGGGTGGGGTGGACTACTACATTATAGCATATCCTTCTGCGCTTTTCTTCGAAATGTTTACCTTGATCAGTTTCATGAACTCCCCCTACTGGTAGTGTACTCGTAAAAGATTATGATGTATACATTATACACTCAGTTTACAAAAACAGTGCCTTACCTCCTGCTTTTTTATTGCACAGAAATGACGGAGTGTTTGTTCTTACTCCAGAAATTGTCTTTATTATAAAAGAGAGTATAAAGAAGATTCAAAATTCACTTTCATGTTTTAAATATTTTCTTTTCAGCTTACTGACCCCAGTGTAGAGATTTCGGAAGTTATTATCCTTGCAAATGCATCCGACAGTTTGATTAATAGATTCTTCAACTCAAGTAAGGAAATGAACATTACAAAATGTACCTTTTTTAGAGAAGACTTCAAGACGTTTCCTCAATTGCACCAATGCCAGTATTCCACAGTGTCCGAATATCTTGAAAACATTCATTATGATGACGTTGAGGAATTTGTTCGAGTAAGTTTGAAACATGTTACAGTGTTGTTGCTCAGTGGTTCATATCCGTGAATTGACAATGTAAGAGAAAGATACCATCAGCTTTTCAAAACGTGATGGGGTCGATTAGCAGCAAACAAATTTTAGCTAAAAGAGATGTTAGCTTCTTGAACTGAGGGGGGCTTTCCAAAAAAAAAATCGAATAGATGTGGTTTGCTTCTATTGTATGTAAAACAGTTTCCAAACATTCTAATGACACTTTTTGCTTGAATGAGTTCATCACTGGCAAAAATTTCAATAAACAAGTCTAATAGGTCAAAAAATTGCTTCGGACGTTTTAAGAGCTATGTCTGTTCGCTTTATCAGCCAGATAATACACTGAAAAGTCTGAGCTGTTTGCTAATTCACTGCCAACCCATGAGACTCTCAGGGCTTTTAATTTTCTTTAGAGAAAGTCCCCTATTTCTAGGAAAGATCAATTCATTATACAAGTGGCTTAGTTTGAATTTGCCATCAATCCTATTCATTGACCGTTGCCCCCGCCGCCTTATTCAGATTGACTCCTTGACCCATCTTGTTTTGTTGTTGTTTCACTCCGCTGTTAGGATTGTGCTGTCCTCCCAGCCAATATTATGGTTCTTATGAGCAACATGGCCAGCAAACGCTGAGGTGAGAAAATCTGATTCTGATGCCTTTTTGTAAGCTTTAGTGTTCTCTAGTGGAGTTGCAACTTTGGCATGGAATTTTGTATACGCAGACAGTGATTTTGTCTAATTCCCTTTGGTCTTAAGAATGTACCAAACTATTACGAAGAGTGGTCAGGGGTCTAATCGCTGTGGAAATGCTAAAAATGCAAAGAATACATGGGTTTTCTGACAGTCCTTGACTGTATGGTAAAAGCCACCAGATCTTTGTTTTAGTTTCCATCACCCTTTTCCTTTGATGCTTTAATCTTAAAAATAAGCAGTCATCACCCCAATGTACATTTTTGGTGTAAGGGTATCAGATTTCTTAGTTGGTTACTGCTCTTTGATTAACATCAAAGTTTGAAAATTCAAATGATGCATAGTACTGTAACTCACATTCCACACAATATAAAGGGAGTATTTGGGTTATAAATTATAACTTTATATGCTCACCAGGACATGGCCTAAAGCAGTAACATAGATTTATTTCAGCACAAGGAGGAGCTTTATACAGCTGTGGGAGGAGCTACAGGTTGCTTAGTTGGGAGAATTTGAACTGGCTGTATCAGGATAGCAACACTTTTGGAAAGCGCTGCAGATTTGCCACTTTTCAACCTCTATGTATGTTTTTTATCATTGTTGGACTACCTTGTACATTCTTTAAAATAAAGTCCTTATCACACCAGACTTGTGCTGTAGAGGGTGGTGACTGAGACTGAGACTTCAAGTAATGGTCTGTGTGAGGGTTCTTACGATATGCTAACACTCAGATCAAGCCATCTGGTTTTTACCTTAAGAGTGTCTAAGAAAGGAATCCAGTTTTCTTGTCCTGCAAATTTGATACTGTTAGTTGGGTCCACTTTAGTAAGATGCTGGTTAAGATCGTCCACAGATCCTTTAGGGACTGCTTCCAAAATGTCATTTAATATAACGTTTTCAGAGTTTCGGTTTGCGTTCTACGAGTGTTGTTTGAATAACCTCTTGCTCCAGTCATGATGTAAACAAAACAGACACAACTTGGGAAACTGGATTTAAACTGGATCGAACAATTCTGACTGTATACTCTTCCTCTGTAGACGAAACAAGTAGTATACTGAGGAAAAGCCTAAGTAATTTGATAAATGTCGTCCACAGTCTGTCGTGTTCTTTCCTTTCAAAGACTTGTCATGCAATTTCCAAAATTCGCGTTATTATGTTCAACGCCACATCTATTGGTGTATTGGTGAATAATCAAACATCATGCGTGTTGAACATAACGCTGATATCTACTACATAACTTTTTAGATCTTGAGTGGGTTGATTCGTGTTTTCAATGTGAAGGATGGATTGACCTACTAACGGTGCCAAATTATCAGCCAGCGAATGAGACACGTGATACGCGATAGAGCCGCGATAGGCTTGCATGAACAATTTTCTTATGAATCTTTTGAGCAGCACACAGTCTAGAAATATTCTCTGCAGTAGGGTACAAATAATTGAGTTGTTGCCTTAAAATTTTCCTTTTCTCATGAAGTCTATTGAAAATGACAACCAGTTTAGATTTATAAGTTGAAGTAGTTTTTTTTTTAGCTTTCCATAAGTTCTTTCATCCTATAACATGTAGGGTGACCTCTTCATTGTAATCTTTCTGTTCAGCAGTAATTACTGCTTTTCCTTTGTCTGTCCCAATAATCATGATTGACTTTCCCTTCTTCATCTCATTAATGGCTTTTCTTTCTTCTATAGAAATATTTGATTTCAGCAGTCTTGAAAATTTAAACGCACCTACCATTTCTGCCCTTAGCTGTTCTCCCACATGTCGTAGTAATTTCCAACATACTTGTTCTGTTGTTGCAATATATCCATCCACAGGTATTTCATTTGGGCTTCTTACAAATTTGAGACGTACCTTTGGCTAGAACCTCATTTTGTGGTTTTTTGAAATATTATAGTTTGAAATTTTAATAACCCATTTTAAGTGTGACCCTGATAGATCAGGATCAGTGGAGAAAGAACGCTTACAAGATAGATTATTAAGTGGCTTCAAGCTTAGCCACTTGTATGATGTATTGATCGTTCCTAGAGATTTGGGGATTACCTCTTTCGTCACCAGCCCCCTCTTGGGTTGGTAGTGACTTAACTACAAACAGCTCAAACATTTGAATGGATCATCTTGCTGTTGAAGAGAGGGGACATTGCTCTTGATACGTCCCAAGTGAGTGTCTTTTAGTTATTTAAATTGTTCGTAAGGAAAGTTCGGTAATTTTAATTTGACTTGTCCTTTTTTATGTAAGGTTGCGTTGCAGCTTGATTGAAGAAAAAGGTAGGCTGTCATTTTAAATTCAGACACACGTTATTATGTCTTTTGTCCCAACTCTAGCCTTTTGTCCTTTTATGTCACAACAAGTTAACGGTCCCTAATTCTTAGTCCACACAAGTTGTACCAAAACCTCCAGAGTAGTGACGCATTACTTTCTCATTAAGGAAGGCAAAAATTATTATTACCTAATATCTAATGCAATTATTTGCATAATTTTTACAGAAAAAAACTTAAGCAAAAGTAAACATGTACCTTACCGGAGACTCTTTGAGAGGTGTACACATTACGAATTATCTACGGGATAAGAAATTAAGGTCAAAGACAGGGCTTACATGTGAGTTTCAAGAAAGATTTGAAGACTATTTTCTCTTTCAATATCGTAACTCAAGGTTTTGTCGGAGGAAGGCACCATAAGTGAAACCAGCTATTCACAAGAGCTGGATTTTACCTTAGACTGCGGTATTAATGGGAAATTCACAATCCTGCTGTTACGTTGGGACATCGGAAACATGACTATCCTTGGATCGGCCTTACAAACTGTGTATATTTCAGAGACTTTGATTGAGAAAAGAATCGACGAAAAGACATTCAACGTTGGAGTAAGTTGTTCTTGTCTGAGAAGAGTACTAATTTTTCTTCATGTAAGAAGAAGTTTTGTATAGACAAAACCCTATTGTGTTTTGCACTGAGTGTTTCTAAACCAACGAAAAGGCATATTTTTGCAACCACACTAAACATTTAAACAGTAAGTGTCTTGATATTTCTTTCTAATCAAAAGGATAATGTCCCCTTCACATTGAAGAAAACAGGTCCAGAGACGGTTAGATTTACACTTGAGGTATTTTCAAAGGCGTCCGTATCAGACTTTGATGTAGAGCCTGTTAGAGTTCGCCCTTACTTGAAATTGTCTTCAGTGGTTTCAGATTGTGACTCAGCTATCACCTTATACACATCAGTGACTCAAAATGATAAACCAATTCTAGGAGCTGAAGTGGTTGCAAAAATTACCTCCTCTGATGGTTCAAGATTTGATATGGTACTCAAAGACTCTAACCTCTACGAAGGTAAGCTTGAAATACTTTCTTTTACCGATTTTTTCTAAGAACAAGTTCCAATTTCAAAATGTATATCTAAATTTCTCGGTAATGCATCATTTTCATGAAATTCGTCTGTTTCCTCTGGGATTCATGGAAATACCCGACAGAGTGCCATTTTTACTAATTACCCCCGAATCTTGTCGCACGTGTGACAAGTAGTCGGTTTAGGAGAAACCTTTCCCGATTATCAGTGGAACCTAATTAGTGCCATTCTGGATATTCTTGCTCTTCGATGCTGTACTAGACTACATTCGTACATTTTACTGTTTAACGATTGTCCTCAATTTTATCTTGCTGCTCCACAGGTGGGGGGGGGGGACAGTGTTTACGTTGGAGAGGAGCAATATTGGACATGGGTGTTCTTTTGTTACTTCTTTAAGTGGTCAGGTTTATCCGAGGGTTGGTCTGTTCTTACCTCTGTCTCCTGTCTGTTATTCTTTGTAGTTGTGCATTTTTACGTCGATTGTTTGGTAGTCTTGTGGAGTTTATTTTTTAATCCAAGAAGGTTTTTCTGTGTACTTCTTTTCTTCTGATGTATATATGTTTCTGTTACCACTTTTGTACTTATGTATAAGTGATGTGATAAAACAAATGAATGAAAAGAGGCTCTGCAGATTTCCGTTTCCTTTTTGCTCGATGATGCCAACCCTTTACTCTTCGGTGGCATTTTATTTTTCCAGGCGAATGTCTGAATGTAAACTTTTGATAAAACATGCGTGACTGTTCAAGTGACCACTATATCTATCAGTAAAGCTGCAGTAATCTCTTTAAATGATGTTGTTGCAGATTTTGAAGATGGAATATATACAGCTCATTTCAGTCCATTCACCGGAAGTGATAACTACACTATTGATGTGAAAGCCAAAGGAGTAGCGGGACAGACAACATGGAACGTTGAAGGACTCCAGCCAAGTGGTATACTCCCGGATGTAATCAGTAAGTTTTCTGCAGGCTTTGAAATTATACAGTCTAAGACATAACGTACTGAACGCAACAATAAAACTTGATATGGACAGTGCAAAACTGTGTAGCTTAAATTTACTTGATTGATTTAATATATTTGCGTATTTCCGTAAAAGTCAATCAGTTCCATAGATTGATAAACATACAGTTATACTCCGCACTTTACATGATATATTTTTGAGCTGAAAATGTCGAGGATATACCAGCAAAAAGCTGCAAAGTCGTCCAAAATCAGAAGTAATACGTGGACATTGAAACAGCTTCTAAAACATCTATAGCAAAAATTTCAAATACGTAAGTACATCTTTAGTTAAAATTTTATAAACGTCTTTAGTTAGGATAACATAAATGGAACACAACATATGAAATAAATGTTTTATTGTGTTTGTTTTCATTTTCTACTGGCAGGTGTACAGAAACTTCTTTCAAAACCATTTGTATTAAAGAAAAACTTCGAGAGATCCCCAAGATCTATCTCTTTGGAGGTGCATTGCCAAGGTACGAATGAATAGCAAACACACTTACATTTCCTCTTCTCATCTTAGTAACATCGTATTCTGCAATGAAGATAGTTGTTGAGTTTCTAATAAGTTTTAAAAAGATGCGTTTTCTTCTCATCGCATTAATGGGTAATGATTTATGTTGATACATTAGGAAGCTTTTGAATAGTAAAATACTGTGAATGCATTAGATTTGGAGAGAAAAGTGGATCTATTTTTAAAACACGACTTGATTTATTAACGTGTTATGAAACACGCTTTCTTCAAATCAATGGGGTTAAATGTTATAATTGGAATAACTAATGTTGTATAAATAGGGTAGTTACATGAAATGATCACTTCAGCTTATTACTTAATAATAAGAATGGAATTAAGCTCAAGGGTTTATGTGAAAGTTGGTACACATGAACGAATGATGGAAGGTACACTTAAGAATGTAAACAGGCAAATCACAATATTAAGCACGAATTTGTAGCGAATGTTGTATTAAAGTTAAAACCTGTGAATTGATGCAATGCACGTTTTGGAGCATAAGGGACTTAACATGTGATATATATATATATATATAACATGTCATCCTAATTCCTACAGACTACACTCCTTCCAGATAATTCAGTGTTACAATTGTATGCTGTTATACAGTTATGTGTAAATTTTAAAAATGCTGGTCACTAGCGAGCCGTTAAAGTGATTAAAGGGCGGTATCACATTTTCCGTGATGTCAGATAACTGTAAAGGTGCGTTCACACCAAAACCAAAATCTGCTGCGTTTTGTACGTATTTTTATTGAAACGTTCGCACAAAAACCTTTCATAGCACGATTTCTGTGTAAACGGTTCCACAGAAATATGTACAAGCCACTAGCTTTGCAGCTCTCGCCCGCAAAACGCTGCATATTTCGATTTTGCTGTGAACGCACATTAATACGCCGACTTAAAATCGTCAGAGAAGTGTTGCATTGTTGCTCTTGATGAGGAAAGCATTGAGACTGACTGCTAAATAAATTACCAGACAGACAAACAAACAGACATACTGTGGCATGGACGGAAAGATGGATGTCTTAACATAAAACTGTGGTGCGACGGGGCAAACTACGGTAGTTTGGACTCAGCATCAAAACACTTAAAATGATTCCTTACTGTAGGATAACTAGCTCTCTTAAATCGATTTTGTTTTGTGGGATTAGTTATGAAACATGCCAGGTGTCTCGTTAGGCAGCAAGCGTCAGCAGAGATTGATCGATAAATAGATAGACAGACAATAAAACAAGCAATATCATTGACCCACGGAAGAAAAAATGGACGGACAGACGGTCTTAACCCTTGATTGTGTTTTATTCAGGTGAAATAAGGTAGGTTGTACTCGGATACTTGTTTTTTTAAAACCTTTTAGTTAAAACACTATGAAAAGTACCAATTTAAAACAGAAATAATCCGTTCTCTGTGGAAAAATGTTATCATTATGCCAAGTATATAAGGCCCGCCACGGTGTCATATTCATTTCTTGACGAGACAAGCCAAACAATACGGCGTCTTATAAGTGAAGGTTTTACAACTTCTCTTGAAAAGGAAACTGTGCCCGTAGCGAACGAGACGACAACCTTTGATACACAGACCTTAAAAGGTAACGTAGAATGTCAAGAATACTGAAAAGCCCTCTCTTTGCAAATATATGGAAAGGGTTTCCGTCTGACTGTCATTTGTGTGTTTCATTATTAACAGTCAATGGTGAGTACTGAGGCGATGTTGCAGGCTAGTGAGCAACGCACATCCAAAGTGGGTTCGTCATGTAGCAAGCATCAACCCAGATCTATGTACGATTAGATAAACTCACTCAGTCAAAAAAGGACACAGTGACTCACGGACATATAAACGGAATTAAACAGTAATTTTGTTTTGCTCAAGCAAAGGTGTGGTAGGCTGTACTAAGCCGATTGTTTCAAACTGTGCGTAAAGTAACAATTTGTTATAGAAATGTACCCTTTCTCTGTTGAAACGTGTAAGCCTTATACAAAGATTTCATAATAGGGCTTCAGCATATACCCATCCATTATTCTTTGTATTCTACATACTTGTGTACATACTTGTTCTACATATGCTGACACAGGTTTTCTCGGGGGCACAAGCCAAACAATAGAACATCTTACAAGTGAAATTCTATCAACTACTAATAAATGGATAACTGGAGTATTAACAACTGTGCTTTTACCGGACGAGACGTCAACGGCCGTCGATACAACCTTTCATTCACAGACCACAAAAGGTAACTAAGTAAGAATGTGAACACGAACACTCTCCTCTTCATGCCTTCATATTGACGTACGAAGTACTCTATTAAGTCGATTGTTGTTCTTTAGTTATCATATATAAAACTTGGGGCCACAATGCGGGAAGTATCAGCAATAAATAGATTGATAGTGAATAGACGGACATTCGGATAAACAGGGAAACAGAATGACTTATTGACAGAGGACGGACAGACACTAATATGTGTTCTGTGTATCCGAAATAAGGTAAAATACACTTACCAATGACTTTTTAAAAAAATCAATGGTTAAAAAATTCTCGTGAGATGGCATTTTTGATATTATTTCTCTGTCACAACATATTAACGTTTTCTCCGACTCATAAAAGCAGGGTTTTGCCAAACATTTATTTGTTATTCCTTTTTGGTCTGACGACAGTGCACTATTCTAAACGTTCTGAAACAACTTTTCTCGATGGGACAAGTCAAAAGACAGAACTAACAAGCAAAATTCCAGCAACTTCTAGTGAAAAGATAACTAATGTACCCACAACTGTGCATATCCCGGACAGGATTACCACGCCTATCGATACAACCGTTCATTCACAGACCACAAAAGGTAACTAGGAACATAATACATGCTACAAAACGTACCATAGGCCTAACCTTCACTTTATTTCTTTCCTTACCTTACAGTTACTATTACTGAAACCACTTTGTGTGGTACTCAATAAAAATTATCAAGATATATGAAGTGATTCATAAGCTACGATAGCATTCAACCTGATGCCATATCGAGCCATTACTCCGTTTAGTCGCGAATACTTGGTAAACTTTTGATGATACATCCAAAGTAGGTTCGTTGTACAGCAGGTACTAACAATATATTGGTTGGTTAGTAGTGAAGCAATCAGATAAGCACAAAGACAGGTTGACAAGCAGGCTGATGGTAAGACAGACTGTGTTAACCCTTACTTGTGTTCTGTTCAAGCAAAGTAAGGTTTCATTCACCTGATGACTTTGTACCCCATTTACATGCAGTAAAGTTTTGACTGTCTTCTCCCTGTCGAAAACGTAAAAGTTACCTCAAGTGTGTCAAAAATGTCTTTTTAATAGGTTGTGGCACCCATTTATCCCTTATGTCCTCTAGGTCCGTCGGCAGCGACTTTTCCTACTCTTGCAAGCAGACTAACAACTTTTCTTTATGAGAAAATTCCAACAACAGAACTTCTCACAAGTGAAGTTCTAAAACCCGCTAGTTAAAAGAAAACTGGTTTACCAACATCCTTGCGTATATTGGACGGGACGATAACGCCTGTCGCTACAGATTTTGATTTACTGACCTTATAAGGTATCTAACTAAAATGTAAAGAACGTAAAAAGGTGTAAAACAAATAAAACAAAGCTAAACCAACCAACAAACAAATTATCGCCTCAAAGTCAAACAGCGTGTCTTACAGCCTGGTTTTCACTTGTATTCTTTCCTTATCAGCCAAAACTTATTTGTTATTGCGATGCTGCTCGATACTAGGTGATCAAAACCGGTGGAGTTTAGGAAAATGTTTGAACTAATTTAAGATACTCCAAACATTTTCCTTAGTCTCATTGACAGTGTACTCTACTAGTCAGCAATAAATTGGTCGATGAATAAATTAGTACACATTCTGACAACAAATGGACAGAATAGAGTACAATTGAACCAGAGAAAAATACGGCTTTAACCCTTTCTTATAATCTGTTCGTTTGAAGTAAAGAGTGTTGCACGAAGGTGATGACATTGTTGCGGTGTAGGGTTTTAAAGGTCGTGTGACATGCCACCAAAAAGAGCTGTTTCACTTGTCAATTAAAGAATTAAGTCATCCAATGAAAGATCCGTTGGAATTATTTCAATATCTTTTTACCGTTCCCAAAATATATGTCTTCAAAGTTTGATGGTTTCTAAAGAAACTCATTGCCTATGCAAAATGATGATGTGGAGTATTGCACAGTGTTAAGAATTCTTTTGTTTATCCTATATAATTTATCTCTTAATCACTGATCAGACAAATTACAGTTTGTTGAGTGATATCAATGTTTCTGAAGGAAAGAATTTTAACTTTCATAATAAACCCCTCAAGGGATAACAGAGCTACCAGTGTCCTTTAAATTAAGGTTGATAAAACAAAGGCTAACATGAGCCATATATGGTATGTTCATCTTTAGATATCACATATTTGCATATTTAGCTCATTTTTATTCATGACACAAGTGTGAAATAGAAGTAACCCTGTACAATGGTCAATATTTGATGGACTTTAATGGGAATTGCGGCTATTTTCTAGATTTTTAATGCTTTTTAAATCAAATATCCAACTGTGTAATGTTCATGTCACACAACCTTTAACAGTCACGTTGAATAACAATTTTAGAGAAAAGTCCATTGTTTCTATGCCGCAGCTTATTACGATTAATCCAAATCTGATGTCAATAATGTAACAGAACGGCCTCAGCAAACATCTGTCCCTTATACTTTTTCCTCGTTAGGCCCATCAACGGTGTACCCTTTAAGTACACATGCTGACACAACTTTTCTTGATGGGACAGATCAAGCAAGGAGAGTCGTTACAAGTGAAATTCTAACAAATTATATTGCAAAGAAATATGATTTACCAACAGTAGTTCTTACATGGGACAAAGAAACAACTTCTGTCAATACAATATTTGATTCACAGACCACCAAAGGTAACGAATTTAAATTGAAGTGTGAAGGATGCTAAAACAAACGTTGTAATGACTGATGTTGTAATGACAAGGAAAGTGTACCATCATCGCTCAAGCTCTACCCTTTTCCTTGATAATCAATTGTTAGTTTTGAGGCCGTATTTTAGGGTACTGACTCGAGTGAATTAAAAAGCTAGCTTTCCTACCGTGTTTGGAGTATTTTTTAAAATACCAAAAAACTTCCCTTGACCCCTTTCTAACTGATTACTCTATTGAGTCTGTTATACTTGGCAATAGTACTGATGAAACGTCCAAACTAGTAAAGTTATGCAGGTACCCTATAGACGGGGTACTCTATGTTGTGGATTTTACTTTTGCAATAATCTATGATGTTTCGAAATTATGCCCGTGATGAAGGAAACACCAACACTAGATTTATTGACTAATAAATAGGCGCAGACACTTAGACAAACAAGGATATCGACTGGCACATTGACGGATGGAAAAACAGTCCCCTTTTCTTTGCATCTCATTAATCACACACCTATCCGTAACTCCCTTCAGGCCCATCATCAACAGTGCCCTCTCCCACACACTCTGAGACAACATTTCTTAAAGGGACGAGCAAAGTAACAGAATTTCTTACAACTGAGGATTTGACAACTTCTACCGATAAGCAAATCGATAAGCAAACGACAACGCCTTTCGATAGCACCTTTAACTTACAGACTACAAAAGGTAACTAAGTTAGAATGAGAAGTATGCTGAAACAAACGTTTCAATTGCAAAGACAAAGAAAACGCTCCAAACTATCTTTCACGTTTTTTTTCCTCATCAGCCAATTCTTAGTGTGGAGACAATATTACTGTTACGAACAGCTCCCAGCTGTCCGTAACAGCTGCCTGATTTTTACTAAGGCATTTGATGTAAATAATGAGATATGAAAACACTTCCTTTGATGTCGTATTGATGGAGTTAGATTTAGATGAAATTTTACGGCTCAGTTTCTAACCAATTGGTTTAATTCCAGCCGGCCACGCCCTTTTTCCAGTTGTGGCTTACTGGATTGTTTCCCCTATTCCATTGGTTATGCTGAGCGCCAAGCACAGCGGCAGTAGGTTAAATTTTTGAAGTCTTTGGTATGACCAGGCGAAGATTCGAACTCCCGACCCTCCGGCTGCAAGTCGGATGCTCTAACAACTTGACCATGCAGTCGGTCGTCGTATTGATGAAATACTTGCTTGAATTTAGTAGATCAGACTTGAGACAAACATTGCTAATGCATCCAAATTAGGCTCTCTATGACTAAGATATCAAAGATTGACCAATTTTCAAAAAGACCTTTAAACAGACAAACAAACAGCCTGAAATACCAACAGAAAGAAAGACTTCCTTAACTAATTATTGTGTTCTGTGCATGTCAAATGAATTATACTGTTCTAAGCTCACCCTTCATTTCTGACATAATTTTGAAAACCATGTTAAATAAGAACTTTAGAGGGAAATATGTC
>WURT03132102.1:0-11470 GCA_009936505.3 Holothuria glaberrima | reverse complement strand
CAACCTCGACCTACTATATATATATATATATATATATATATATATATATATATATATAAATTGAAGAGATGATCGTTCGATCGAGGGCACGGTGGGTTGAGGACGGAGAGAGAAACACTCAAAATATTCCCTGGCTCAAAACAAACGAGTAGAATGGCAAATAATATTTATGATCTTTTTTGGACACAAATTGCTTTGTTACTTCCTTAGGTGAGATTTTGAAGGTTGTAAAAAAATTACTTTAAACTTTACTATAAAGATTCTAACAGTGATTTATGTAATTTTTCAAGTTTTTTTTAACATCCTCCATACTGTTTTAACTGATAAACAAAGGTTGGCTTGTGAAGATCATCTGACAACTGATGAGTGAAGGAAGGCTTTAGCTTACGTGGCATTTAAGTAAGATCCTGTTTCAGATGGGCTTCCGGCTGTATAAGGTATTTTGGGATGACGTTGGTCAGTCAGTGATCAACTCACTTAAATGGTTTTACTGTAGTTTCCTTGCATGATGAGCAAGGTAGGGCCATCATTGCCATGCTCCCTAAACCTAGAGGAAATTCGAATTACATCAAAAATTCGCGACCAATATCCCTGCTCAATGCAGATTATGAAATTTGTGCAAAATTTATTTCTACTTCTCTCCAAGGAGTTCGTCCTGATATTTTTAGATCGTAGCAAACTGGTATATTGGAGAAAATGTAAGCCTGACTATCATAGTTCAGACTGTAACAGTAAGTAACAGTTGTCCTGTCTCTCGATTTTGAGAAAACCTTTGCCAGTAAAGAGTGGTAATTTTCCTAAAGACGAACGCACACGAACGACAGAGAACACGAAACACGAGACAGAAAACACGTTTCGTGTGTCGCGAAACAAGCACTGCTTGACAAGTGTTTAGCTAAACATGTGTTTCGGACGAAAACGCTAATTTTGGTTTTCGTCCAACGCACACAGACGTCAACAAGAAAACGCGTTTTCTGTTTCGTGATTCGCGTTTCTGTCGTGCCCTCTGACTTTTTTTAAACTTTGGCAAACAATTTAGACTGGTTGGTAGGCATACTTTACAGTAATCTCTCTACCTGCAACAATTTTTTTCCCGTTGCCTATTCTCAATTTTATTCAATCCAATTCAATTTATTTCGCAAATGTACATGCTCATCAACAAAATTACGTTCAAACAAATTAGTTTACATACTTATGATAAACACAAAATCAAAATAATACTGTTAATCAAATCTAGTGAACATGAAACAAAGGAAACAAAAGCAAAAAAAAAATGAAAAAAGAAAAAGAAGAGTCGGCCAGAAAAAAAGAAAAAAAAAATACTTCTCCAGATTCTAAGTTATTCGGTTGCAGATGTGAAGCTTAAAAGTGATAGATAGCTTATGAGTAAAAAAGGAAGTGAGGTATTAGCTCTTACATCAAGGAAAGGTTGAACCAAATATTATAAAAATAATTTGGAAGAAGTAATTTACCATGCACAGTTTTATGACGTCATACAGAAAAAAATGTTATTACGATTATACATGTTTATTTCACTGGCAATTGAATGTGGGGTCTATGAAATTTGCACAAGTACTCTCATACAATACATAGGAATATCTTTAATTATATATAAGTTACCATCCAAGTATACCTGATCAGTTGAAAAACCACTTGGACTTTTAGTAAGCCGCTTGATTAACCCATTTTGTATAACCTGGAAAGTTTTAAGTACAGTAGCACAGGCTTTGCCATGAAATTCAATAGCATGAGAAATTCTACAAAAAAAAAGAATAATAAATCTGTACTGCCGTATCAACTGGAATCAGTGGCGTAACCAGGACCTTTTTAGTGAGGAAGCGCTGGGGGGGGGGGGCTTGAGCATTTCATGGGAGGGAGAGTTGTCAGTATTAGCGGCATAGCCAGATGTCTCTCACGGGGGATGCAGTATGTTGTGTGATCGCCGGCATGGGGAAGGGATCTAAGGGGAGGGGGTTTCCCCTCGCCTTTCAAAATTTTTGAAAAAGTTGGTGTCCTAAAATGCAATCTGGTGCCACATATCTACCAGTTGAAAGTTAAATTTGTGTGAAAAAATTATAATTGTTAGGAACTAAGAAAAAACAGGCATCAGTGAGGGGCATGGCCCCCAAAATACGCCACTGGTTACTGTCTAAGAGGAGCGCCACCATTGGTTGGAGCGCAGCGGACCCGGAAACAGTGCCGGATTTACCTTTGTGGGGGCCCTGGCGCACAAACTTGTGTGGTGCTCCTTCGACTATAATTCTCCACAAGACTGCAGTAGCCCTGGCGGATCCAGGCCCTTAATTTGGGAGGGGCGAAACTGGTGGTACAGTTACATGAGGGAGGTGTCAAAGGGGAGGGGTCCTCTCCCTCTTTGGAAAATTTTTCTATAACTGAATGCCCTAAGATGCGATTTGGTGCAACAAAAGGGTACAATTACGAAGTTAATTTCCTTCTAAAAAGTCGTTTTCCTGGGTATATTTCTCGATAAAATATTCAAGTATTTAAAGATTAAAGTTAGGTTGTTTTCTCTAAGATCCAAGAAAATTTAATTCTCTAAGTTGTGGAATTTCATACTCTTCCTCCGTAATTTAGCTAAATTTAGAGTCTGACTACTTATTCGCCAGTAATAGTCTCCCTATTGCAGTTTATTCCTTGACTGTTGAGCGAATTTTCGGAAACAATTTTTTTGCTTACCTTTGCGTGTGGTCACGTTCACACGCCCCTACTCGAAATGAAATCAATTGATTTCCTTCTTACGTACATTTAAGCCTACAACACGAAAATAGCAAAGGTGATCTCAATTAACTACCCAAAAATACAATCATGTAATTTTATGGGGCCTTCTTTTGGTGGGGCCCCGGCCCTGCCCGGAATTTTTAGCTAAAAAGGCCGCCTAGATGGCCAGAAATGACACTTACTTGGCTTTGCAAGTTACTCTAAACTTTTCTGAGCATCCTTTATTTTTAGATGTTATGTCTTAAGATGGTCAAGAAATAGTTTATTGAAATAGGAAAAACAGTCTGGTAAGTTACTTTAAAAACTTGACATACATTTTGAGAGTTTGATCCCGGCACTGACACTATTCTGCAAATCTGCACAGTGGAGCAGAGGTTGGTGATTGGGGGCGTTATAGAAGATAATTCTGAAGGGCCCACCCAAGAGAGGCGCGTATCCAGGGGGAATGGAGACACTTGCCCCCGTGTTGGAGAGGATGAGAAAAAATGAAAGAGAAAAGAAAAGAGAAGAAAAAAGGAAAAGGAACACGATATAAGAGAAATAAGGAGATACGTGGAGGAAAGGGGAAAAAGAAAGGAGAGAAGAAAGAAAGAGGGGGGGGGGGGAATATAGAATATAAGGGAACGGAAATGACGCTTTTGAAGAAATGGTAGCATAGCCTACAGCCTGCAGGTGAACTTGAATTAACGGTAGTAGGCCTTCCCAGCACGCTGCCCATACACGCGCACGCGTGCACACTTACAGTGTGGAACATCAATCGTTTGTCAACACTATATCTTCTATCCTGAGAATAATGGCTGCGAAGAAAAGTTCGGTAGGCCTATGTCAATTTTCTAAGCTGTTTTCACCCCATGTTGGTTGCAGAATACCAATATATAGGATGCGCATTATAACATTTATTTACTTAACGAGCTAATAGCTTTCGACAACTCATGGACCCCACTTGGAAGGCCAAGCCCTGCAGGCATAGTTGGTCGAGTTTAGTCCTTACAGGGAAAATGCAATCTCCCCAATTAATGAGTGTGCTCCGTCATCCCAGTTCAGGAATGGCTCGTGTCAATCGTGTGAAAATATGTTTGCTACACATTTGCATACAGAAAAACTTTTTGGCTCACCTTCAATATTCAATGTTTGAATACGGAAACATAATGAAAGATACTTTTGAGAGGAATTAGAGGAGTTCTGTAAGATTTAGCAAACTTTTGAAAATAAACTTGGGGCGACCGTCATCTCCCTTTAATCATTTCGTCAGTAGTACGGTAGGCTCCATAAACCTCCCTATACAGTGGAGCCGGCATGGGGGCATGGGGCGCGTGCCCCTAATCGAAAAATTCTGAAAATTTCAAATTGATCCTAAAGGGCGTTTAAGCTATAGATTTCTGTAGGGGTAGGATGAGGTGTGTTTTCTACCTAGTGATGGATCTGTTGAAATCATTTTCTGTCACAAATGTTCCTCAAACTATCAGAATTTTCGCAAATCTTTCATAAACTAGCAAAATTTTTGTGCGCTCCACCCACTTTAGACCTTACCACAATGTTGTTCTTATTATCAGCAACTTCCGATAGCAACTCCCATAGAAGCACAGCAGCAAAAGTCGAAAGCTGTTTACGAATTACACAGTTTAGCGACCTGCTCTTTGAGTGGTATATATGTTTGTTTGGCAATTGAAAGTTTCTCGATGCATATTCTGAATGCAGGTTTGTCATGGAAATCTTATTTAATGGAAAATTTTGGCGCGCTTTGCGCGCATACCGCATGGCTTGCACTCCATCTCATGTGAAGGTTTGGTAATACACTTTCAATGAAAAGCATTCTGAAACGCGCTTTGTAGTCCTTTACCCCTTTTGATTTATCTATCAGGAAGGTCTTATATCACCTTCCTGCAGCTATCCTTCCCGTCCATTCCTCATTGCTGGAAGCTGTGTGTCTGGATTCTCGTTCAAATTTAGTAAAAATGCGATAGTTGTAAAGTTCTCGGCACCATACTCTACTATGATTTGGATGTCAGGTGAAAGCATGCCGTGGCGTATTTACGGGGGCTGTTCAGCCATGTTCCCTTCATTAATGCCGATTTGTTTTAACACCTAAAATAAGGACATTTTTTAATAGAAAATTTTACTCTACAGGCAGCATATGTGGCACCAGATTGCATGTAAGGACACCTAATTTTTCAAAAAAAAATTCAAGCGGAGGAGGACAACTTTAAACTCCTCCCCAGGCCGGCGATCAGACACTATACTGCATGACAACTAGGTGGAAAAATCCTGATTACGCCACTGTAAGCATTTTTGTCATTGCGCCATTTAACGTAATTGATCCAGAGCTTCCAGGAGGCCCTATAAAGGTATCTGACAGCCTTAGATGCCCCTTTTATAATGCAAAATGAAGCAAAGGGAAGTTATCGCAATAGTCAAAGAATGATTCTGTGGATTACCCGCACGTATTTTGGCGTTAAAAAGGCATCCCGAGTAGGAGGCAGTAAAGTAGCAATAAAAAGGGTTTGTTGACAACGTATTCTTCTCGTAGACAGCATAAACTCCTTTTTCACCTAACCGAAAATTAGAATTCACTAAATTATGGACAGTGTCCAGCCACATATGATCAGCTCCAAATATATCCCAAATATTTGCACCATTTTGTTTCTAATAAACTTTATATTAACAACAATTTCTCAAAGGGGAAAGGACACCCCTCTCCTTAGAACCCTTCTCTACCACGGTACCTTCCTCTAAGGCCAAAAGGAGTATCCCCATTGCTGTACACAAACGCAGGGACACATAAAAAGGTGCAATTTACGCAAATATGGGAGTTTAACTCAGGTTGCATTAAGACATCATCAGTGGTGGCCCCCAATCACCAAAGTCTGACGGCGCATCTGTCCCTACAGACGTCATTACGCGTTGATTCATGGCCTGTGCAACTAGACGGCCACATGGAATTTGCTAGTCATGATAACCGAAGATGAAATGTGTATTCAAAATCGTCTTGAATTAGCTTTTTCTTCAAGCAAAACTGTTTAAGGGAACGACTAAGTGAGCAATGTCAAGCATGGGAATGCCATGCCATTTCCGGCTATCTGGGAGGTATGAAAAACAAAAACTTTCTCGGTATGCTCCGCCTAAACTCATGGTGGCGCTCCGCTTAGATGATCGGCCCAAGTCGTGACTCCCGGGTACAAAATTCCTGCATTTCAAGTAACTTTGTACACTTTTTTTTGCTAGGAAGACATTGGTATAGACCTTATGAGTATGATGTCGCAGAGCAGAAAGTGCTCCCTCCTTCGGAGGAAAAGCGCGTATCACTGCAAATTACACCAACAAATGCAGACAGCTGATTTGTCAACCAATCATATACGCGCGTAATTCAGCTACACGTCCGTGCAAATCCACGCCGTTCGTGCACGTTTGCTTCGTTTTTTTCCTCCAAATTGACGTCAGTTAAAGTGTAAGGAGAATGGTCTGTTCCCACTTCCATCTTTTCATGCGTATTGGTCTATCTTGAAGCCCCTTTTCTTACCTGTTATGCCAGTGGCACGCAAATCGAGTAAGCATTTTTAAACAAAATTCTAGCTCTGTCATGCAACATGCATCAGACTTTATTTAAAGGTTTTGTGACATGAAAATTACCTAGTTGGATATTTGATGTAAAAAGCATTAAATATCTAGAAAATAGCCGCAATTCCCGTTAAAATCAATCAATATTGACCATTTTTTACAAGGTAATTTCTATATCACACTTGTATCATGAATAAACATGAGCTAAATACGCAAATATGTGACATGATGAGATGGACATTCCATATATGGCTCATGCTAGCCTTTGTTTTTTTTTTCAATCTTAATTTCAAGGACACTGGTAGCATTATTTTCCCCTGAGGGGTTTATTATGAAAGTTAAAACTTTTTCGTTCAGAAACATTGATATCACTCAACAAACTCTAAACTATCTGATGAGTAAATAAGAGATAATTTAAACAGGGTTAACAAAAAAAATCTTAACACTGTGCAACACTCCTCATCATTATTTTTGCATAGGCAATGGATTTCTTCAGAAATCATCAAACTTTGAAGACGTATATTTTGAGAACGGTAAAAGATATTGAAAAAATTCCAACGGATCTTTCATTGGAGGACTTAGTTCTTTATTTGACAAGTGACAACGCTCTTTATGGTGGCATGTCACACGACCTTTAATAACCACCACAAGAAAACCAACAAAAAGATCCATCGAATACCACCTTTTTTAGGGGGGTTGTCATTTGATATTTTGCGCCAAAATATCACAAAAGTGTTGTTTACATCAAACAATCGTTCAAAATTAAAAAAAAATGGTCAAAATGACGTAATTTTGGTCAAAAAATCATTTTAGGCACTTAGAAAACCCCCACCTTTCGCATTTTTTCCCTGAATACTTTAGAACCTAAACAAACACCATGAGAGATGAATAAATGACAGGAGTAGGGATTTTAGAGATAATTAAGGTAAAATGTTCAAAAATAGCATCATTTTGGTAAAAATCAACTTTTCAAGGCCAAAATACAGGGCCCGTAATAAAAAATCATAAGTCAACAAGGACAATTCCGATTGGCTTCATTCAAAAGCCGATGTGTTCTTTACAAATATTTTTATAAAACAATATCAAAACAGGAATAAATGTCAAGGGTAGGGTGAGGTAGAGAGTTTTGAAGTTGTAAACATCTCCAAAATTAGAAAGAATGCGTCAAATTTGGCCTAAAATATACATTTCTAACCCCAAATCCCCTCCAACTTATCAAAAATTACAACTCACAACCACCCACACTTTTTTTCTTCACCAAAATGTCCATAACGAGCTACCTTTCAAAGCCCATTCACTCCATTCATTTAACAAAAGCCTCTCATGTAGGCCTCACGTTTCAATATGAACTGTGCACAGTGTTTGTACGGTGTGTTCAGTATAGAGTGTGAGCTTGGATTTTCAAAGGTGAACAAAAAGTAAAATGAGTGTATCTTTCTCATTTTTGGCCCAATTTCCTCGAATTTGGTATCAAATGAAAAAGAAAACTATGCCCAACGATCGTCTGTACCATAAAGTAAAAAAGTGCTTATGACGTATCTAATTTACATATTTGTGAATACCTTATGTTTGAATATAAAACATTATTAATAATGTAATTAATAAAAAAAAAAATTCTAACTTAGGCAAAATATTCCTGAAAATATTCATTTCTTTACACAAAAGATGGTACGGATTAGGGAAGTGTTCTGTTAAAGGTGGGGTAGCGTGAAACATGTGTGCCAGACGTGTTGTGACATGATAATTAGAAGCCCCAAGTGCACTAGTGTACTGCCGTGATTTCTGTGCACTGTAAGATGCCATTGGGCATGCTACAATGCACGTACAATACATACGTATGCCACTAACATACATAGCTGCAGCTACTGACGGCGTACTAAACTCGTATATCTCTAGCATTGTGTCCCGCGGTACACAAGGGCCTTAGTTCGTATCATGCACAACTGGATCAGCGTTTCCATGAAAAAATTTGCCATAAAAACAGAAGGAAACATATTCTGGTACCAGTATTTCGACAAGTAGTCGGGTAACCATTGGCCGATGGCTTGAAGTCGACAGTAGTCTGAGGCGATGATTGACAACTCCAATCCCGGCCGAGAGATGTTGTATTTGTACATCAGGTAAGTGAGATTTACAGTGCATTATACAGAGAGTACACAGCTAGTGTACACCTAGCCCTTCACGATGGAGTAGGTTCTCGAGTGGCGGCGCGAGCCCGCGGATCGGCCACTTGCGAATTTCCGCACGTGAGGAACGTTCACTCAAAAGGCCAGTAAAAAAGTAGAGTAGCCTGAAATTTACAAATTTGAAAATAAACACTAAATAAAGTTACGGCAAGTACGGCATATCATTTGGTAAATGTCAAAAGGGTCCCATGGCACTCATCGTCCTTTTCACTGTATACCTAGCCTAGGCATAGTCACTGCAGTTTTTGCATATCGTCGCTAGCAATAATGACACTATACGACTCATATTGTGGTTGTACATTCGGCAGGTGTATAGGAAGCTATACTGCAACTGTGTATATACAGGCATTTCACTGTACTAGCTGTATTCGAGCATGAATTAGTTTTCATTTTTGTACAAGTGTAAAACTAAGTACAGTAAAGGGAGCAGTTTCAAGCAGCAGTACAGAAACATATTTCCTATGTTTTCCTATCAAGTATAATAGAAAGGGGTGGAGGTCATTATGGCCATATATGGATGGGGGACTAGATTGCAGTACACTTACTTATTTACTTGTTGCACCACTTTTGTACAATGTATACAGTAGCCTATCTTGTAATTTTGTGTCACACAGAACACTCAGTACTAACAATGGTATGTGCACCAGTAAGAACTGGACCAAATAAATCAGCCCTAGCCTAATCTAACAAAACCAATTACCTACAATCTTGGACAAAAGTGTTGGGACACTTTGTCATAATATTCTTGAATCTCACTTCCCAGGTTTGTATGAAACCCCCGCTCCCCCCTTCCAATGTTGCGCAGAAAGAGTGACTGTATGCCATGAACAAAATAACTGTGGTCAACATTGTGAGGGGGAGCGGGGTGTCCCAACGAGTTTTGTCCAAGATTGTCTGAGCTCCAAGCGAGCTGTTTACGAGAACAAATTCAATAGAAAATTGACAATTTTTCGAGCAGACGTATTCAGAAAAGTCTTTTCAGAGGCTTATAGGTCTGAGGAGTTTAGCCTAATGAAAGTAGAATTTAAAGTTGTTTTAACGTGTTGTTTTGTTAATTTCTTAATACTGATTATTGTTGGTTCGGGTGATTATAATGTATAGACTGTTTCAGGTATTCCAAGGGAATGCTAGGCAAAAATGTTTACGTTCCATAACAACGTCAAAGACAGCCATAGCGTTGCATTTTTAGCATATTAAAAGGACTGGATGACCAGACAATTTCATCCATGGATAGAAGAGTCTCAAATATATTTTGTTGATAGGAAGAAGAGATTTTAAGTGAAAGAGCGCCACGATCTACCATGAAATGTTTAAAGTCTGAACTACAGGTCAAGCTTTTCATTATAACGGTGGTAGATCGTTAGTAAGGGCTAGTTTTAGACATATTTTGAAGCCAATTCGATGTCTGTGGCTGCATCTTTCATGTTATATGAAGCTGATAACGTGTGTATTATGCCTTCTTTTTAACCGAAGCAATTTCTTTACGTTTTGCTTTCAAATTTGCTTTCAAAAAATGTTAGACCGTTTGGATAACTTAGCCTGCACTGTCGGTCTCGTCAAGTTAGCATGTATGGCTTATTTTCTGTACAGTTTTGGCTCCTCAAATGAAAGTTACTGCGTTAAGGTGAAGAGAATATGCATGCAATTACTTGCTAAGTTATTTCCGGTAAATTACATTAATATGAATTAATAGGCAGGATAAACAATAGTGGCAGCAGTCACTATAATTTCGAAAAAATTGAAATAAAAAAAATAATTAACACGTACTCTGCGGCATGTTTATTATTTTTTTCTATTTGGTAACTGTTCAGACAATGTGAGATCAAAATACGTCACTGTTGAAAATAGCTTCCTAAATTAGAGAGCGCTTTGAACTTATTTAGCTACCTCTTCAATGCTTTCAACCTCAATAATAGTATTATATAAACAAAAACTTCAATATGGACTCAGAATATGCTGATTATTCTCTGTTATTGTCCTCTTATCCCTAGAAAAAAAAAACACCCCAACCTCTTTTTGCGTATCAACCCAGCGCAAAGAAATACTTTGTACTGTGTGCCGAGAGTAGTTCCAACTTCTCGAAATTACTCGAAATTCTCAGACAATCTTGGAAAAAAGTGTTGGGACACTTTGTCATAATATTCTTGAATCTCACTTCCCAGGTTTGCATGAAACCCCCACTCCCCCTTCCAATGTTGCGCAGAAAGAGTGACTGTATGCCATGAACAAAATAACTGTGGTCAACATTGTGAGGGGGAGCGGGGGTGTCCCAACGAGTTTTGTCCAAGATTGTAGTCTACTTGGAAGTGGGGGACTAGTTATAGTTACATCATGGAAGTACTACGGAGTCCATGGGTAGATGAGGTTTTACGGCTCAGTTTGTAACCAAATGGTGACAGTGGTGGAAGTACAGTTGGTAGCCTACTAGGGGGCATTTTGCGTGGTCTCTGCTGTCATGGAAGGCTGTTCCAAAGTTGACTAACTTTCCAAATGTAGCTGGATTATTTTCATCTGTTCGATGATGTTATAAATCTAGATGAAGATTTAATAGCCTAGCTGACCTGATCAAAAGTGAATGCTATATGTTTTTGCTTGAAGAGAGGAAGGATTCCTCAACAAATCAATACAATCTAACATTTTAGTGTGTTTAGTACAATTAGATCGACTGCAGACCGTTCTGAAAATCACCACGAAGTTGTGGTTCTCTCGTACATGCATGGGCAATGAAATTTTTTTCGCTGCGCACTCCGTTTTCTTGGTCTACCGTCCCGAAATCCAAACTCCCTAATGTCATTTACGGGACTGGCCAAGAGTGGGGCAGGGTTACATTTTGTGAGGGCATACTGTTTCAGAAATTTCACCAATGCATAGACTTTGGAAACCAAAATCATTACTAGGGAAGCAAACAATTGTAAGCAGTCATATCTTTCCTTAACGGGAAAATGCATTCCCCCCAATATGAAGTAGTGTACCCCTGTACACCAGTTCAG
>WURT03132091.1:0-11470 GCA_009936505.3 Holothuria glaberrima | reverse complement strand
AATGGTCCCTCAGCACACTCTTTTTGGGGTGAATTTTTCTCTTTTGTTTCTAGAGTGTAAAAGTTCTCTGCTTATTTCAGTTCAAACTTCCCCATAAAAATAAATTAACACTGCATAATTATGAAGTAATAGCACTAATGAAGCAATATTAAAAGAAGCCATTCCTGAATTTGAATAACAGGGTACACTAATTCAAATTGGGGGACTGCAATTTACCTTAAAATTTTTTTTTTTTCCCAAAATGAATTATCATCAAATATCAAGACACCATTTTTATAACAAACATTGGACTTTATCATATTCTTAAGTTCATTTTTGTTTAAAATAAACTGTACTCAGTCTCAACACTACCAACATTTTCAATTTTCTTATAACATTTTGCTGTAACTACTGTAGTCAAGTACTATAACAAAAACCTGAAGTATGTATATATAAGGCTCCTCAGATTTAAAGGGAAAATGCAGTCTGCCCCCCTCCCCAATTTGAAATAGTGTACCCCAGTACACTAATTCAGGAATGGCTCTTATCAATCATGTGACAATATTTTTGCTACTTATTTCCTAAATTAATGCAGAATAACTAATTGGTTTACCCTCAGTATTCAATGATTTTGCACAGGAACAGTATGAAAATACTTGTGAGAAAAATAAGAGATCTATAAGATTTAGCAAATTTTGGAAAATTAACTTGGAGACTGCCATCTCCCTTTAAATATACACTCATTGTATGTTTCACACCCAAGAGAGTGACAAGAGGACTTTCACAAAAGAGTGCCTCCCAGATTGCAGCTTGAACTGGCAACTACTGGACCTTGAAAGCACATGAAGTTCAGCAATCCACTTTATTGATATTTCAGTGTTTTTACAAATCTACAATTCAAAAACAAGAAGATACTGAGTGAAAGCTGTAGGCCTACATAGTTTTGGGAACAGGAGAAGGATATTTTGTAACATTTCGAGAGTTTTCACATCTTTGTTTTTGGTTTTGTTATACCATTTTCTATTGTGTATTCTCATTCTTTCTTGTATACTTCTTTAGGATCATTTGGCCCCTGGGTTCCTAGTTGAGCAGGCCTACTTTCGTATCACGTGGGCCCTGGGTCCCCAGTTGAGAAGGCCTGGTAAGTTAAAAACATCAATGAGATATGTACTTACGGACATTACAAAGACCACTGCTTGCTGACCTGGACCAACCAGGACAACATGTACCTTGGGATCTGCACACATGAGCACCCCTGAAAATGAAAAAGAAACCAAATGAGACAAAGCAATACAAAGAGCACTTGAAGTCATTTCCATTTTAATAATACATAAAATATGATATGAGTAAATCTCAACAGGTGTGAAAAAAATCATGAATTTTGTGAACCAACTCAAAAAGCCCATTTAACAGCACCACCAAGTTGAACTCTGTCAGCAGCTCTTCCACCCTTGCTTTAAGCCCTGACTGTATAGCATTTTAGTGCTATACACATGCTGATCAAGCTACACAAACATTTCACAAAAGATCATTTTCTGATTTTATAAAGAAAAAATTCAAGCAATGAACCTCAAGACTCTGGTACAGTACATGCAAAATAAATCTGCATTTTTCTGTGATGCAGCCAACACCTCAAAAAAGAGACATAGGTCACGTATCTGAGGCAACACCAGACTCTGCAACAGGGTTGGTGATTTTTTTTTATTTTTTAAAAAGTCAATGACTTCAATCAGTGATTTAAATTAAATAAATTGATTTAACTCCAAAAATCGATATAAATCATGTTTCGTTTCTCAAATCATGATTTTAATCATGATTTTAATTGGCTTGAATTAAATCCACCAACCCTGCTTTCCAAAGTCTTCCCCAGCAAATCCCATCTCTAGAGACTGTATCTTTATAAGCAGTTCTCCAAATTCAATTGCACTTAACCTCAGATCTGTACCATTCCCAGTAAGATCCACATACACCTGGGGTAAACATGAATGTAGAGAAAAGGGTGATTACTTTTATGGTGGAGCATCATGACAAGATTTTATCACAAAGCTGTATGCATTACACAGGGGGAAGGGGGGAGGGCTTGGGGTCACAAGTCCTCTCCACAAGTTTCTTGGCCCTCAGAAGCCCCTCACTGGAGAATTCAGCAGTGAAATATATACATCTCACCCCTCCATAATTGAAGCACCGCCCCCACCCCCCCCCCCATGAAATGGTGAAGCAACCCTAGTTAATCTCCCTACACCACCAAAGCATCTTGTCCTTTTGAGAACTAGGATGACATCAGCCCTCCACCCCCCCCCCCCCTTCATACTGTATTGAACTCCTTACATAGTGTGCCTATCCTGCTTGTGCACAGTACTTAAATCTCCTGATTTACAGTACCCAACAATTGTGATTAATTCAAGTCACAAGCAAACATTACTGTACATACAGTAAGTTGCTGTTTGAAAGCTAAGAAAATGTACAGTAAGCTATCAAACAGATAATGACGTTAGGACACAATGACAGGATAATGCTAGTTTCCTGGTAGGAGGAAGGCCTACTCTCCTTGACCTTACAAAATACCAAAAACAGGTGACATTAATACTGTAAAATATAGCATTAGCATTGGCCTATTAAATACATTCAAGTTCATTTGAAGAACTTATTCACATTCAACTTTTCATTTCAATGCTACATTGACTCAATCCCTTTAAATGGCTTCATAATGGCATGTGCTGCACCATTCAGGTTTCAATATAAAAGTTTCTCTGAAATTCCATGGAGGAGATGGGGGATGTCTTGTGGATATGCACGATTGTTTATCTTCGTATCCATCTTTTCCCCTCTCACTGCTTCATTGATTGAAATTTTGTAAATGTTGTCACATGGTCAATTATGTCCATGATATCTAAAATATTTTAACATGCAGTGACAGTTACCTAGGATTAACATAACATTTCACCCTTTGTCATGCCAGGAAAATTGCTTAGGCAGTGTCCGGATTTATTCAGTATTCCTTACTCATATTGAAAAACTCATATTAATACCATACCTTACATAGCCTACATAGTATATTGAGCATAACTACCAACTTAATTAGGTTTTGTCAAAAACATCATCAATTCTTCTACATCAAACCAGCTTGTTGAAGAGACTCATAACAAGTAAGGTGATTGTTACTTAATATTTTCCAGTTCAGCAACTTTCCTGAAAAATACTCTGAAGTTTGAATCAAATTGTCTGCTCTGTGGGCGGGCATCATGAAATTCAAGCTTCCATTTCGGAAAATGAACATACTCCTACACTATGAATAATACAACCCAGATACAGACACCATACACTATAAACAATGCATCAAAAGAGTCAGCTGTAAAAGTGATGTCATGATTGTAAAATGTCAGAAATTTATCAAAAGTCCCCCAACCCTACTCCAATCCTTCACTGAAGAATTAAGGATGTATGTGTTGCCATCCTTGTGAGAGTCCTCCACTAAAAATTTCAAGTAAAATCGGACACAATCTGTGGGAAATGAAACCTTTTGAAGAGAAAGACAGACATATCCACCACATGGTACCATATAAGCTCTGCCCACATTTCGTGGGTTGAGCTCATAATGCTTGTAAAATTTTAATAATTAGTTGTAGACTAAAAGTTGACAAATATACAATCACCAGGCAGTATTAAATACATATTTTTGAAAGTTTAGGTCTCATAAATTCATACAATTTGGAAGGATGAGGTTGGGGTGGATCAGGGATGGCGGAGTGGAGCAAGGGAAAGGATTACGACTGAATATGAGGTAGAGTTATAGGATTCACTTTCAAGGACTGATCCGTTAGCACATGACCCATCTGTACACAAGATCGAATGTACTGTAGAACAGTGTACTGAAAAGTGAAAACAAAGGTATATACCTAAGACTGACCACTATGTGACAACTCTTGCAAATTTTTCTAGAATTCACTTTTTTTTGTAAAAGAACAATGAATGTTTCCAATTTGATATCTAATGCTACTTTACTTTTTAGCATTTTTTATACAATTTTATCCTACATTTTGTTTACTTTGTTTAGTACAGCCATTGAAAATGTTTCATGTACAACTTACGGGAACAAATAAAGTTTTCCATCCTTGAAAAGCCAAGGGTAGAAGCGTACTTCAGCCTCACCCCGGCCACAATTTCAAGCAGGAGGCTCCCCATCACCCATTCCAGTTTCCAATGCCTTTATGACTAAGCAGTTAAAGTACAGATAACCTAGATTATCAAATTAATTATCTTGAGCTGGGAGTCAATTACTATAGCACTTGAAGGAAATGACATGTACTCTCTTCCACATATACTTTAACTGGAACAATATCCATTTAGTTTCCTGAATGAGGGAGATAAACAGAACCTTATTGTAAATGTCCTTCAATGGAAGGTAAGCTAAGTTTTGTAAACTGTTTATCCAGCTATTGTGTAATGATGAACTCACGCTACCACGAATAACACTATGTCAGTATACATACAGTAAAGCCAAGGATTCGATCCCTAACTAACAGAAGCCCAATCACCTAGAATTCTTCTGTTTTGTTGTTAAAGCCTTCATTGTTAGTTGACCAATCAAGTGCTGCAAGTATATATACCACCAATAAACAGCAGCGCACAAGTTATAAATGGAGGGATGCACATTGTGATCATTATTACAGCATATATTTTATGAATTTATGTCCTGACATCATATTGTTTTACAAACATGAAGCAAATGGACACTAACACTGGAAATGAAGAAGATATTGCAAAGTACAGTAAATTACACAAAATGACTTATTTAGATACTGTAATTAATGATGTTCAATCCAAAAAAAAGTGGGGGTGGGGGAGAACTAATGAAGGAAAAATCAAGACAAAACTCCTGAACACAGATGAGAAGTAGCACTTGAAATAACACTTTTGTTTTCATCTGAACTTAGTAGAAAGATGAAATGAGAAGTAAAAAACAATTTGACAAACTTCTTGGTATATATTTGATTTGACTTTTTGAGAACAGAGTTAACATGTAAAATTAGAAAGATGAAAAGAACATGGAATGTAACCAATGAGTACACAGGAAACTTGTCACATTTGCCTAAATACATTTTATATAAATAAGGTTTTGACAGTTAGCCATGCACACACCATCTCCGCCATACCTGTAAGAGCTGGGGGCAAGGGGTGGGCGATGAGGATGAAGCCCATCTCCACTCTTAGAATTTGGAGAAAGTCCACTTCCCGGAAAGATTCTGGGGGAAACTGGGCAATTCCCTCTGGTAATAAAGACTTTGCTCCTTACCCCCTCCCTCCTTCCCCACTCCAAAAATCCTGTATGCCATAAACAACATCCTTGCAAAAACAAGTCTTACATTTTTCAGAAGGACCAACTGTTTGATAGGTCAACAAGACCATAAAGGTACAGCAAAATTTATACAGGATTCAAACATTTCATTGCCTTTTTTGATGTGAGAAATTCTCTCCTCCAGCCAGCTGATTTTACAGTTCTATTAATGTCTGGATTCTCAGTATCTTTCTGTATTGAGGAATGTCTAGACAAAGCTAAGTTTAATATACACCACAGCTCATTGTTTTCACAAAATTCATGTCCTATGTCAGTTCATCAGTGTCAAGTAACACAAGACTGTAGGTGGCCTGTGAAAACTTAGATTTCCATATCCACTCACATCCACATCAACAATAAACTTTAAACTTGTTTCTGTAGTACTGTAATTCACAGAGAAATTGATACAGCTGTGTCTCTTACGCATCATTTACATCGCAATTACAACAAAGTATCCTGACAGTTGGTGTTTTGTATCATACTGTTTTAGTGAGAAAGTTTCTTTTACTTCAAAACAATGTAGCTCTAAATTTACTTCCATTGTGCTACATTACCTTCTGAAAACTATTAAAAGCAGTGACAATTCAAGATCAGGCCTACAGACAAAGGGACAGGGATGAGGTAATTCAGGAGCACTGCTTTCCTTGATGTTTTACTTACTATGATTTCATTTAATTAAAGGAAAATGCAGTTCCCCCAATTTGAAGTAGTGTACCCTGGTACACTAGTTCAGGAATGGCTCCTATCAATCATGTGGCAATATTTTTGTTACTTATTTCCTAAATTTATGCAGAATAACTCATTGGTTTACCCTCAATATTCAATGAGGAACATTAATTATGAAAGTACTTGTGAGAAAAATGAGAGGAGATCTGTGAGATTTTGCAAATTTTTGAAAATAAAATTGGGGGGACTGCATTCTCCCTTTAAGGACCTCTTTTGTGGATCTATGGATGCAAGTACCACCAAAAGAAAAATTCTCCACCTATACCTGTACACATTTTGTCACTAACAAACCCCAGAATTGACAATCTGGCTATGGACCAAGCCTGGATGGAGCATAGTCATTCTGGGTGATTCTCCCCATTAGGTAAAAGCAAAATTCTCCCTTATGGGGGAAAATTTATACGCAATAAATTGTATAGACTTGCCAGCCTAACAATGACACGCTTTAGCAAAAACGAAGACCACTAAAGCATTTGTAAAATTTCTCAAAAGTGAGGTGGTGAACCAACTACAAGGATGAGGCTTTTCGATAGTTAGGGCAAATGCACCTACCAAATATAAATTTAATTCTGAATGTTACATTACAATGACAAATTTTGTGGGTAGACAGGGTTGTATCTGCTGATCGGCGGTGGTCAACTTTAGCCAGTAGGCTACTCACCTTAATCGACCACCACAAAGAGACAAAAATACAAATCCAGACCATGACCAGCACATCACAGCAACCACTACTTTTGTCAGAGCTCAACAAAAAATCCTTTTTTTCACTGTGACAGCCTTCATTTTTCCACAAAATGTTTAAACTATGATAATATTGTCTTTATTGTTTCTCTGTAGTCCTCCAAGTATGATAAACTATAAAATCATCAAAGCATATAGGCTACAAAACATGCATTTTTCAGAATATCATCATCGCAAAAAGTGGCACAGTGTGTTGAATATAGGCCTACCCATTTAGAGTGGAATTACCCAAATACCAGTATAATATACCACAGTAGAATATTGCCAAAAGAAATTGTAGTGTACTTGGTTGCTAGTCCCAAAAGTAAGCAAGAACATGACTGGAAACTGGTTGAGTTGAAAAAGTATAGTATATACTCAAAGCAGAGCCTGTGGGTACCAACATGCTCTTTTCATATTCATGCATTACAAGGAAATTTTGCATTTAAAATGCACAAACATTGCATACAAAGAGAACAGTTAAAATCATTATTACACCATTCTCTCTTACCAAGAAACTCTAGCAATATGCTTTATCTCCTCAAAACGTGCATTGCAAGAGAAACATAATTTGCATCATTTGAATTTTTAAAAGTTTGGGTGAACAAATTACTTTTGTGCAACAAATAATCAAATTTTTTGCTGTGAGAGCCTTATTTCTTGAAAAGAAAGTTACCTTACTGTCTTATTTTGAATTGTCTATCGGTCTGCATCTATTAATATTGGCTTAAAAAATACCAAAATCTTCTGTAAAACAAATGGAATATTTCCCTTTAAATTAATTGGCCCCTATGGAGAGTACTACTTCAACAATTTCTACAACAAAATGAACAGAAAAGTATTAACACAAGTAATGGATGTATGTATAAGAAAAACACTGCAGAAATAATGGGCTACAGGAACTCGCATTTAAAATGAGAGGTAAAATAAACGGCCTAGGTACAAAACATCCCAGAAACCTCAACCTTACAAATCATCCAAATGTTGCGTTGCATTTGTAAATAGAAGCTCTCATGCAATTTCAGTAGCCTATCGAAAATTGCACAAAATAGCAATCCTAGATCACTTCTTCATGTGAACAGTGGTAACTTTACTGATCAGACCTACTGTATACCTTTTTAAAAAAATATTGATTTCGTTAACATTTTTTTAAATAAACTCAAATAAAACTGAAGATTTCCAAAGATATTTGTGCTTGAAGCCAGTACGTCTTTTAGCCTTAGAACAAAATTTAATGAATCGGCTAGTCCCTTGGCTCCAACTATTTTAATCCTGTATAATTTGTGACACAGCACTTGGTAGGGTAGAAGGTGAGGGAATTGTGGCATAAATTAAACCAAACACACTGCACTTGCTGCTTATAACTCACGTGTCAGTACTGCATGCGAGCTGTGGTGAGTAACCTACTTGTGTAGAATTTGGAGAAAAGTGTTCACCAAAATAAGAGAACAATAAAAAACACAACAGAAGCAAGTCCTTTAGATTCACAAAACTACTTTTTATTATACCCTGAGGGTATTTTCATATTGAGAGGATCACCCATCTCTATAACCTTGAGAGTGACACTTTGAAATTGAACTACAATATGTCAAACCAATTCAAATTTCAACCACACAAACATTCTGGAATATCAATTTGTTTTCTTTAAGTATATACTTACAAAATTGAAAATAAATCATGAAGTATGCATGAATTCCTGGATTTAAGACTCATCATCAATTGCGACCAGATCATATGGCTGGCATTGTGATAAAACATGCTGAAACCCTTTATGTGTTGGTACATCCACAGTTTTCAAAAGTATAGTGCTACATTATTCTTTTCATATCATACAGGGACTGTAACCCTGGGATAATGTAGTCATCAAATAGAGCATACACTAGGCAAAAGGAAAAATAGGAAGGCCTACCATGTTTACAAAGGCAAAATTGGTTTGCAATCTAGATTGCTTAACAGGCAGTTTACGTAACACCTAAATGCAAAGCAATGTCAACAGGGAAAGTGATATTTTTGTAGCTGTTGCTATTGTCAGGGGATTGCTCCTTTTCATTTGGTGTTCAGACCTGAAGCTTCCCATTAGCTTGTTACTCAAGCCTCATGGCAACTAACTAGCTTGCACATTATACTGAGGTGGTACAGCACTAATACAAAAGTTAATTCTAGGCACCATGATCTCCTAGGTCATGCTTCAGTCACATGAAGAATTGCTTACACTTTTTACAACTTACTGTACTGTAGCAATACTCAATTCCATATCATTTAACTGGCTCCTGGAAAGGTATCCTAGCCTATTTAGCATACAGTAGGCTAGGCTGCTGTATGCAAGCAATTCATCTTGCAAAACAAGGATACTGTGGATAACCTTGTCTAAACTCCTTCTTTCCAATTTTGTACAAATACCTAATGTAAGGCTATCCCGCACAGTACAAAAACTAGGGCTAAGTGAGGGAGTCCGAAGAAGAAAAAGACAAACCTAGGCACAATGGTTCAAGTCAAGGGTCAAGGGTCAAGAGTTGAACTATTGACTGATGAGGCACAGTGTACATGCTCAGGTAACAATTCCAACTGGTTATAGTCTGGCAGTAGAGAGATTTTGATAACAAGAGTTTATGAGTAGAGAGGTGGTGGTATAAGTACCTACAGTACCTCTAGTACTACAAGTAGCCAGACAAATAGGGTTTAAAGGGTCAATAAGGTAATTAGCTACATTATTTTGAAGAAGACCTTGACTTTCTTTGTAGATGACAACAAGGCGAGCCCTAAGTCGTCTAGTCTCAAGACTGTCCCATTTAAGTTGTGTGATCATCTCAGAGACATTAGACTGACGACCATAAATATATGATAAATTTGGCAGCATGCCTCTGCACATTTTCAATTGAATTCTTTTCAGATTGGGTTTAGGGATCCCATACAGTACTGCAGAAATCAAGAGTGGGCCGAACAAGAGCAAAATAAGCTGCAGTCTTAGTTGCCTTGTCACTGTGCGAGAGGTTTCGCCTCAGTAGGCCAAAAGTCTGGTCTGCTTTAACTAATAATAGGTTAATATGTCTTTTCCAGCTCATACTGGAGGAGAGTTCAACTGAAATAAAGGTGCTGGTCAACATGTTGCAAGGTGTGGCTACCCATTTGATAATAATGTGGATTTGGATTAGTCTTATGGGTGACTCTCATAGCATTTAGATTAAGTAAACCCCATCTGCCGAGTAGATTCCCACTGACACAAGTTGTCAATGTCCTGTTGATGGATTTTTGTGTCTTTCACATTCTTAATTTCATGGTACAAAATACAATCTTCGGCAAATAGCCTAACCCTTGATTTGATATTAGCCGGCAAATCGTTAATATAAACTAGGAAAAGTAGGGGTCACAAGACAGTGTCCTGGGGAACACCGGAAATGAGCTAAGATTTATTTAAAGACACACCATCAATTAAAACCTTCTGGTAACGGTTAGTAAGAAAGTTCCAAGAAAGGATGTTATTTCATCCCAGATCCCAACATGTTTACTGTAAGTTTAGAAAGAAGATGCTGATGGGGAACAGTGTCAAAAGCCTTGCTAAAATCCATAATTATAATTAGATCAGCTTGGCTTCTGTTATCTAAAATTTTCATAGGCTTAATATATCATTCACGAGGGCAGAGAGCTGACATGAGAGGAAAGTGCCCTTAGCTCAATTGAAAAAAGGTGAATCACCCAAGTAGAAAAAAAAGGGAAATCTTGACAGCCACAGTGGTTATTGTGTTCAGCTTCATGGAAGAATGCTGTTACACTGCTTCCATTTTGCTGGCTACTGGACATAAATTCCTGAGTGGCTTCATGAGTGAATGCAGACACACAATTCTCTATTGAACTTGGCTTAATCCAAGATACCCGTCGTATGCCTGCTATGACGGGAAAGAAATCTTGAAAGTAGCTAAGGGATATTTCCAAGCATGGAGTTTCGCATGATCTTCTTTTGAGAAAACCATGTTGTACGTCAACAAATACATTGAATTTATCAAAAAGTGGTCAATAATATGACGGTGAATAATATGCTCTAGAACTTAAAAATCTTTCGCCCTTCTTATAAATGGGGGTTATATTTGCATCAAGCCAGGCTGCTGGTAAGCATCCACTTGACACCGACTTTTGAAACAGCTTCACTAAAATGGGGGTAATACTATTAGCTGATGTTGTCAAGCCTAGCAGCCTTGGGTACTTAGTTTAAGGTCAGTTAAGAGCTTTAGAACACTGTTAGTTGAGTTCTAAATGTCTCCTATAGGCCCTCAGTATGTCAGGAATGGGATCAGAATTACTTACAGGCTTACAATTGTTATCAAAGTCTATCCAAATTTTTCAGCATTTAGTCATATGCCTCATGCAGTTTGGGCTAGCTGATTGCCTTCTTCATTCAGATCATCTACAGTGTTGCATACAGTATCTAGCTAGGCCTAGGCCTAGCAAGAAAAAATAACCTCCTATGTAGGCCTTGGACTACATGAAGAAATGTAAAATGAGTAACGTTAAAGCAGTAGGCCTACTGTGTACTGTAGTCTGTTAGCTTGTAGCAGACAGCTTCTGCTATCACTTGTTTACCAAGTTAATTTTACCTTTTCACTCACCTATAAGCAAATTGCATAGATGTATTTATTTATTATTCATTCATACTTAGTAAAAATCCTCAACTCCTATTGGTTCATTGCGGTCAGGTGACCGTGCGTTATCCTAGGA
>WURT03132069.1:0-11470 GCA_009936505.3 Holothuria glaberrima | reverse complement strand
CATACATACATACATACATACATACATACATACATACATATCGTCACCCTCTTGCTATATACCTTATGCATATGGCGTCACAGAACAGAAAGTGCGCCCTGTAATGGAGGCACCAATTACAAATGCAGACAGCTGATCTGCCTAAGTCTGCTACACGGGCGCGAGAGGTCTACGTCATGCATGCAGTGTGCTTCATTATTTTGATGCCAAAATGACGTCGCGTGACGTCAATGCATAAAGTATATTGGAGGTGCCCGTTTTGCTACCTTGGCCATGGTCCAGCACCCCCTGTTCATCATTTACACTACCTTAGCTCTTTGACGTATTTGCAACATATACGAGGGAAAAAGTCCATAAGTAATGAGAAGATGACTCTGTCATATTAGGTCTACAACTTTTCTTTGTTCCGACATAGGGTTAGAGTACGGAGCTTAGATTAGCGCCAGTTGTTAGGTTAAGGCCATGGTCAGAAGAAGGATTAAAACAGGGGCTATTTATCTTAATATTTCTGTGATATAGAAACAAAGATGTGGATTCACCACCTAAGTAGAGCCTGCACACATGTTGTCGGAACATAGATGTCAGAGCATGGAAGCACTACCTCGGACGTAGTACTTTCATGGTCAGAATAAAGAGGTAGAACTAATGTCAGTCAAACAATAGAGTTTGAATTCTAAATTGCAGACTGCTGAATTAAATAAAATTGTAAACGTATTACAGTCTTCTCTTTACTTACCATTTATTTTGTTCTATCTCATTCAAGTCTTAAACCTCTATCGACTACCTACCTTTTCTTATTCTCGACTTATCCTCTATTCTCTACTTATCTTGTACTTATAGAGTAACACATGAAGAACTCCATCTTTATTTAGCCAACCAGGCTAGTCAGGTACAATATAAACCCTCGTAAGGCCATACAAACATGAAACTCTTCCTACGAGATAAATTGACAAAATTTCTTACAATACCTCTTATCTTTCCTATGTCTTCTCTAATAACCTGATAGCCAACCATGTGCAAAATTACGACATTACCTACGATTTCCCAAAACCCTGTCTTAGGACAGAGAAAAACATCTTATCTTTCGCACAATTTGTTTCCATCAGTTTACCGTTTTAAGAGATTGTGTTAATAACGCAAGTTTGAACCTTTCATCTTTGTCATGTTCCTTCTAAAGACAAGCTTTTGAATTGGATAAAAAATTTACTTTAACTCTCCTCCTATTCTTTTATCAATTTTTATGAGGGAATAGTTTACATACAAGCAGTCATGAAATTCGCACAACAAGTCAATTTTTCAAAAAACACTGACTATTGTTGTCGATAAGGGATAATTTTTTATTTCCACCTTAATTATCTTGAACTTTGAATGACACACCAGCAGCAATCAATCTTGCAATATAATTTTATATTCAAGGTGCAGGTGACCTTGATACTTTGTGTGCAAAATAATAAATTTATTTTTATTTGATGACAAAACAATAGAATGACTAATGGTTTTGACGAGGATCATGATACGTCTGAATGCAAGCGCGCAGATGCTGCATACATTGCAGGAAAACGTAAATGCCAAAACTAGATTCGAGTATTGGGGAGGGTGGAAGAGAGAAGTGGGGATAGACAAAACAGAAAAGACACAAACCAAGGGAATTTAATTATTTCAACAAAAGACTTAAGAGTAATATAGTTATTAACATGAAGAAGAGACAGCCATGTGATTTACGTTCGTCTTCTGTAAATCTAAAATAATTCTACTTCATGAGATATGATCTTAGCTTCCCAGCCTTATTTAACACACTGTGTCTGTGCATGGTTGCAACGTTAGGCTTACACCCTTGGACCGTCGTTGGCTTTCGTTATAGTTCATTAACAACATAAAATGGTAAATTAATGTTAGACTTCTATACAACCTAAAAAAGGTTTACAACTTAGACTAAAGGATGGTTGATGGAAAGGAAAGGCCATCTAGAAGAAATGGCCAAATACAAAACTCAGTTCAATAATAGAAGTAAAAGCAGCATTGTTTTATGGAAAAATACGTGACCACTCCTGGATATGTTAGTAATGTTTTCTGTTCTGATTTCGTCTTAAGTAACTGTGTCGTTTGTCGACCTTTTCTCTGTACAGTATAATACACACTCTGGTTTATGCGTCACTGCTCTGTATCGCATTACAAGATTTGAAATCGAAAGAACATGTTTTAAATGCAAAAGTACATTTAATTTTTGTCTCGTTAAGTAAATGTCAAAATTTCTAATTCTGCTGAATTCCATCGGGAACGTAAAAGAAAATATTCAAGGGAGTCGCTGTCAGCAGCAAATTCTAATGTATCTGAGATGACGGGTGCGGCACATTGTTACTTTCAAGAAGTTGTGACGTCGACACGCGATGTCTCTCATGGGTCAGGCGGCTGGGCTCGCCAAACTATTGAACGATATTCTGTCTGAATTATACAGCTTTGGACATCTCCCTGCTAATCTACTGCACAATTTTGTCATTCAATGATACTTGAAATCGCCTTCGTTATCATTCCTCTGGTACCTTTCCCTCTGTTACACGTTTTTCCATTGATCCCTTTCAATGTGTCAAATTAGAGTTTACCCACTACTGCGATAGTAAACTGTCTCTCCTAAGGTCTGTTACTAACATACTCCACAACATATAGCAATAGGAATGCTGCTTAAAAAGCAACCGGTAAACAACAGTACAATACCATTACAGAGACATAATTAACATGCACAATAGCCTTTCAAACACTAGGGCAGCCTACATTTAAGTACAAAACCCATTGCATTCTAATAAGACGTAATGGCTTACAGTACTAGTATAACTATACTATAGTAACAACCACATGATATGCAAATGAAAAAAAAAAAAGAAATTCAACCAGTAGAACTTACGCATAGACGTCACGTGACGTCATTTAAGGATACGCACAATAGACCCTTTTCCAAATTGCAATTGCAAAGGATGGTTGTATTGAGCTTTGGTCTGCGTCGTTTCTGGCCAGTAAAAGGCCAAAACTCTGTCCTTTGTAACGGCTGTTTGGAAAAGGGGCCATGAAGCTCGCTATATAACTTTGGTACACATACTGGGACGCACGTGCACGGCGTAGTCTTCGCAGACACACAAAAAAAAGCTGTCTGCATTGTTGTTTCAAGTTGCAAAGTTGCGCGCTTACCTCTACTAAGGGCGCAATTCCTGTTCTGTGAGATTGACTAGTTTAGTAATAAGGATGTCTCTCTAATTAACAGTGTTCTGATTAAATTAATTTTATGTATGTCACAAGATGTGATATACAGCAAAATGATACTCCTTATTAATATTAGGTAATGACGTCACTCGGACCTGCCAACCTCCAAATTGCAGACTTCGATATTTTCATCCAAAAACCTGAAGGTTATAGAACCTTGAACATGGAGATCGAAAATTTTTCCTCCACTGTAGCATACGGCTGTCGTCTGTTATGTATTAGTTAACATCAATTCACACAATGACATTTTGCCGTTATATCTGTAGATCTGACGGCGAAATGCTTGAAACCGTGCTATTCACGCGTGGAGTCGTGAGAGTTGGCAGGTGACAGGTCTGGTTAGTGTCGCCACAACGAGGTTGTGGACGAATAACTAATGAGTAAAAAATATCTGTGTACTGAACAAAACTTACCTATGTCAATCAAAGCTAGTGTTGCAATCAACAGATTCGAGGGATTTCGCAGTTGGCGGTATTTGGCGAACATTGCCACAATACTTCCATTGCCGACCAGAGCAACAATGGCTGTCAAAGGGATAAACAGAATAATATTATAAGTAGCACAGTCTAGGCAAGGATTTCAAATAATTGTACTCTTTAAGCACTTCATATGACATTTGATCAAAGTTAACCTTAACCTTCACACGAGTTAGAAGTGAATATACAGCTTGGTGTTTGAGAAGAAGCAACGTACTGATTTGAGGGTCTTGACAGCAAACGTAAAATTCGTTGATTTGCAATTATTATAAGTAGGCTACGCATTGTGTGCGTTCTCAATAATTGTAAATACGTTAACGTTCTACCTTCGTGACGTCGATATGGTACGAGTGCAACATTTTGGAACACCGGGGAAAGGTTAGATTTAGTAAATAATGGGACTTTTAGAGCATGATATTGAGAAAATAGATATTTGTAAGGTCTGTGTGATTGATCTTGCATATTTATGAATTAACTATCGATTAATGTTAGTGTCTTTCCTTCGAAACATTGTATCAAAAAGAAGCAGCGTTCCACATTCTCCAAATATTGTAGAGAGGAAGGCGTTGCCAACACTAATAAACTAAGTTATATTCTAGGATCAAAAGTGAGACTTATTATGTTGAAAATAATTAAGTTTTATTCCCTAGTTTTAACGGTATGCCGTCAATCATGCTAAGTCCCGCAATAAGTTGAAATCGTAACTTGAGTTGGACCAAAATTTGGAATATTTAATCATCATTCAGTGCCGTCCATATGCAGGTCATTTGAGGTTATGACTTATAGGTTTAACTCTTTGACTTGGTAGAAAAATAATTTAACGACTGAGGACTGTATCCAAACTTGCTTAAAAGTATTACTGTCTTGTGCTGTAAAAAATCGAACATCATTTAGAGGTCATCTGGGTCTTTTGAGCTCAAAATACTATACGTAATTTGCATCAAAGTTGCACGGTACAGTAAAGGCCAGTTTATACTTACAAAGTTGCAAGCGCTATAACACCCCCCTTAAAAGAAAAAAAAAATACGGTCATCTTTTGCTCTTCCGGGTCAATCACGGACATAGCTCATAGTTGAACAGTGTTCAACTCTCATAGCTTTACAGCGTTGTACTGGGGTATGAAGCAGCCTTTGACGTTGAAGGAATATACAGTGGCTCAACTTTTATTCTGATAACTTTAGAAAGTAAAACATGCTTATCCTCTTACTCCCCTTGACAGTATCTTTCATGATAATTTTGAACATACGCATCACAGGTTAAAGGTTAAACTAAGAAGTTATTCTGCATGACTTAAACAGTTCAGTAACAAAAATATTGTCACATGGTTGAAATGAGTCATTTATGAATTAGGATACCGTACCAGGCTATACTAAATTAAATTTGAGTCACCGCATCTTCCCTTTAAGTGAACGTAAGTTAAATTACAATGAACTTAACAGAGGCTATGTTGAGGTAAAATACCTAAATGCTTTTGGATTTATATAAAAACGTAAAATCATCTTGTAAATATAGAAACATTCATTTCATGCCAAAAATTTTAGAGGTCATTGGAAAGTTATCAACACGCATCTAATATTTCATTGCTGTAGGCAAATTATGTTCACACGGGTAAAAAATTTCCAAGAGGGTTTTAGCAAGTTTGTGATATGTTAATCAAATAAAGACAATTATTTTCGAATTCGTCCTTTCCTCAACGATCCCTGGTGGTAATGAATGTGATGTTCAGAACCGCTTGTTATAGCGACAAAGCTTTCAGCTAAAAAAATATTCCACGACGGTAAACTCTTTATTCTCGCATTGCAATCTGTCTTGTGTTTTGCCCACAGACATATTTCCTGCTCATTTCACAGGGAGATGCTTGACTCATGCAGCTACTCTAAATTGTTTGCAAAATAGCCAGCCCGCACCAAGTTGAGTAGACATGCTCACGTGTGTCTGTGCGTGACTTGTCAAGAAACTATCCAAATTTCAAGCGACCGTGAAAAAATCTCTTCCCGAACATATTATGACCGACAACGAAAATAATTATAATGCGAATAGCCACATTTGGCTGTTTGGATTATTACGGTTGCGAATTATTTCACACACCAAGGAATAAACCCGTAGCATAAATCACTTTGGAATAAACATTGGCTATGAAATTTAAAAATTCCAAAACGAATTCATCGAGAACTCTCACAATGTGTTTCTGGAAATTGTAATAAATGTACTTAGGCATTTTTTCTACCACTTGGTTGGGCTCGATGTGTTTATGCAAACCATGCATGGAATTCGCTGAAACGACGGGAAGACGTTTTCTTCCGCAAAAATTTGTTCTTTGGATATACCTACATGAAATATTACTTTATGAAAATATAATAGTACCACTTGATTGAAAAAATAAAATTTGAAACAGAAAATCAAACGGGGGGAAAAAGATTTCAAAGTAATATCTCTTATTGAATGCCCTCAAGACGTTTCTTATAGGACATACTACTGTAGCCTCAACCTTATCTTGGAACATTATGAAGCTAACTCTTTTAAATATCATCTTATGTTTCCCTCACAAGAAGGCTTTATTTCAGTCTTGCATATTAAAGGTAAAAGGATGAAGTTAACTTTTCAGTAATAACATATGTCACATGATATAAAGGAGTGAGCATATTGGGGGTAATTCATGTGACCTGACCGGGGACCGCGTTTGCCCCTTAAAGATGGGACAAACATGGCGGGGTATTGCATATTGTGTAAATATTTACCAACCAGAAAGCAAAAGCCAAAGGGCTTAGTGATTTCTTGACATATGATACATTGTTACGAACATGAACCCCCCACATGACAAGCATGAGATCACTCACAGTTATCCTACTTGAGATATCATGTTAGTAAGGTCAAAATCTTTTGAAGTCTTGTGACCTAATATGACCTTTCATCTCCACTTAAAACAATAAGATCACCTACCCTATTAGCCATCTACATGCTAAATATGAACAATCCACAGGCCAAGTATGAGATCCCTCACAGGAATCCTCCTTAAAATGTCATGTTTACAAGGTTTTGACCTTTTGTGACCTCAAATGATCTTTGACCTGCCAAAAAAAAATGATGGGGATCATTTACTCAATCTTAGCAATCCACACGCTAAGTATGAGATCCTTCGCAGTAATCCGTCTTAAGATATTGTGTTCTAAAGGTTTTGACCTTTTGACTTCTTGTGACCCCAAATAACCTTTGACTTCGACAAAACCACCAAAAAGTATCTCCTCAACATGAACAATCCCCATGACAAGTGTCAGATCCATCACAGTTATCCTTCTTGAGATATCATGACCTCCACTAAAAACAATAGAAATCATCTACTTAATATGGGCAATTCACATGCTAAGTATGAGATCCCTCACAGTTATCCTCCTGGAGATATCGTGTTTACAAGCAATTTCCAAAGTATGTGTGATTTGACCTCTGGTGACCCCAAATGACCTTCGATCTCTACCAAAAACAACAGGGATCATCTACACAGTATGAGCAATGTACATGCTAACAGTGAGATCCCTCATCGTTACCCTTCGTGAGATATGGTGTTCACAAGGTTTTGACCGTTCGGCATCTGGTGATCCAAAGTGACCTTTTACCTCCAACCCCCCCAAAAAATAAATAAATAAATAAATGTATAAAAAAATCATCTACTCGATATGGGTAATTCACATACCACAGTATGAGATCCCTCACAGTTACCCTTCTTGAGATATCGTGTTTACAAAGTTTTGACATTTTGAAATCTGGTGACCCAAAACGACCTTTGACCTTCACCAAAAATTAAAAGGGGTCATCTACTCAATATGGTCAATCCACATATTAAGTATGAGATCCGTCACAGTTACCCTTCTTGAGATATAGTGTTTACAAGGTTCTAAGCATTTGACCTCCAGTGACCCCAAATGACATTTGACATCCACGTAAAATAGTACGGATAATCTACTTAAAACGGGTAATTAACATTGGTATGAGATCCCTCACAGTTACCTTTCTGGAGATATCGTGCTTACAAGCAATTTCCAAGGTATTAACCATTTGACCTCTGTTGACCCAAAATGACCTTTGACCTCTACCCAAAAGAATCGGAATCATCTTCACAATAAGGGCAATTCACATGCTAAGTATGAGATCTCTCACAGTTACCCTTCTTGAGATATAGTGTTTACAAGGTTTTAAGCATTTGACCTCTGGTGACCCCAAATGACCTTTGGCCGCCACGAAAAATAGTACGGATAATCTACTTAATACGGACAATTCACATGATAAGTATAAAATCCCTCACAGTTATACTTCTTCGTATATCGTGTGCACAAGGTTTTGACCTTTTGACCTCTGGTGACCCTAAATGACCTTTGACCTCTGCAAGAACAATCGGGATCATCTACTCTATATGGGTAATCCATACGCCAAGTATGAGATCCCTCAGAGTCACCCTTCTTGAGATATCGTCCTTACAAGCAAAGCGTAACATATACACGTACATACACACGCACGCACACACACGACATCACCATCGCATAGATTTCCTTGCCTGCATTCGGCAAGGAATGAAAAATGCATTCCCTTATTAAGTGGAAATGCGAGCTAGGTGGTAAATGGCTTGCTATACTGGCGAACGATGTTTACTGGATATTATGTGCCATGCAGGAACGATACTGTTAAGTGTTCTTCAAATGAAGATGCATTTTATGCTTGGCTTCACTGTCGTTCAGTCTATTGATTCACTGAGTGAGCTAGGGGTAGATATAGTCAAGTAGGGAGGCCAAACGACTTCAAGTGGTAAATTGATCACTTCATATAATATACTGGTGAAGTTTTACAACAATACCTGAAGTGATAGATCGGGTAAAATCAAAGACTTGCAGCGTTTGCAATCCAACTCATTTACTGTCAATTGACATAAGTTACATTGCAAAGAAAACACGGTTTCAAAAAGGAAATTTCCGCAGTATTTTATGGACAGTTTGTGTCCTTCATCTTAAATATATCATCCACTTTGGTGATAATGGCGTAGTGGTTTGAGGGAGGGGCGGGTGGGTGGGGTAAAGAGAGGGAGTTACATTTTGCTGGACCGAAGTTTACGTAGTAGTCAAATAGTAAGGACACAGTTGCTATTTCTCAAAATGAGATTATATTTCACCGTCACACGCGAACGAGCCAAAGAACTATTATAGAAGGGGTTGGTATAGCCCCATGGAGTTGCAGAGAAACCAGTTTCTCCGGCAGATTATTGGAAGACCTTGGGTAATTTCTCCGGTGCCCAGAGGTTTTTTTCCTTGACCAAAATTGCTCAGCCCTCTCCCATGAAACTATGCCACGAGCCCATGAATATACCCTAGAAAGGCCGTCAAATTCAAAGCGAATCTGATCAACCAGGCCAATAAACCCGGAAACATGAACAACTATTTGACTAGATTTTGTTAAAAACTGACCAGAACTGATAACTTCTGAATCAAAAGTGGTCAAATATTTGACCAGATACCGATTATGTATGACTGATTAGGACTTTTTGATTCCTCACGGAAGGCAAAAGGAATTGTACTATCACGCGAGAATGTATACATGTATTGTGAGAATGCCCGCGCGCGTATGTGTGTATGTGTGTGTCTATGACGCTTGTTGTTAACACGGTATCTCAAGATAGTAATGATGGATACTTCTCATACTTGGTATGTAGATGAATCATATGAGCTACTTTCTCAAAGGCTGGGAGAGATGGAGAGTAAATGTTCAATGCCACTGCTGGACAGCTGAATCAACTAAGTGAAGGCATGAAAAGAATACCTTCCTCTGCTTCACATCCAGAATCAGCATCATTGCGTACAACCGTACCACCGGGATCTGGTCCGGGAACTTCTCGAACGCAGAGCCTAATATACACTCAATTTGGCAAGTCAGCTCCACCTTTACAAATTGTGTTTTTTTTTCTTTGCCAAGGAGTCATAAAAATGATGGATTTCTGGATTGTTCTGTTAAAATAACGAAAATTTCGAACGTAAAGGCACTTGAGAACTATGAAATGATAGCACTATTATATGAATATGGATCTCAGTACTTCCCAAAACATTTTTTTGTCAAAAAAGAGGAAGTGGAATGCCCCTACCTCGGAACGGCAATTCATCACCTATGCCACTAGGCCAGTCAGAAGTCTCACTATAACTTTGATCAACTATTTGAATGTTCCTTTAAAAGCACCTGAAGCGACACTTAAAAACATTCCCGATAGTCGGTCCAAAATTCGAGCCAAACAAGACTTTGTTCTTTTCTCCTAATCCCATGCTTTGCTTCTACTGTATTGAATTGAATACTGACTGGGTATGCCTTCAGACCCATCCGAGTCAGCCAATGCAACTTTAATCAGACACTGATGAAACTTTGAATATAAAAATTATCGCATTTTACCTTAATCCTCACACACGCCGGGCACGTACTACTTTAGAAAATGAGCACACATGCAATAAGTGACTTTCGCGATTATTGGTGGTTAAGGCTTTACTGATTTTACAAAAAAAAAGTTTTCCTGTTCCCATTTTTTGGTGAAATGAAAATTCTGACACATGAAAACTTAAAATAAAATTAATGTTATCGAGCAACTTTCAACTTACGTTTTTGGCAGTGTACCCAGGAGACATCTTTAGCAAAAGAAAATTTCTCAGTAGCTCTACGCGCCGACTGTTGATCATAGCAGTTGCGGATCTAGAGCAGGGGGGGGGGAGCAACAGTCGCGGGCCCCCTATTCGCCGTCATGCGTGAAATTGTTTGATTGTTTTGTTGAACTTTTCGACTTCCGTATTGACCTAGGACAGTAACCGGAGGGACGGGGCAAGGGTGGATTTCGCCTCCCTAGAAAAATTTTTGACGTGTAGTAAATTTAAAATTACTTTATTCTTAATGCATTTTAGCATATCTCGTCCCCTAAAAGTATTTTCTCTTCCATGCAACATATTTCGCCCCTTGCCTTGCTACCGTCAGTACCTTGTATGGATACGGGCTTGTGTTTACCTAATGAGGAAGATCAGGTACTTATGTGCCATAATTTCCAAATCTTCCTCATATATTTACTAAACTGAAAAGGAAATTATTGGTAAAAAGGTGAAAAGGAAAATGAGGCTAGCTTAAAATTTTGATTAAAGATCGGCCCTCGTCCAGTCGTCGGTAACAAACCCTCACATCAAAGCATATCGTAACAAAGGAAATTGTTTCTTGATTATTGGCTGTGAAGGGCAAATCACCATTAGGCAGGGGGAGTAAATAGGGCTAAACAATGCGAACAAAGAGACCTACCGATCAATGTTTGATTCCTGAAAGAAATTAAATCATTTTCAAGTACTTATTGTCTGATAGATTTGGTTGTTGTGTCTCTTTTCTAACAGTTCCCTGCTCTAACTGAATGTTTTACTTTCACGTAAATTACATGACTACCTGCATAATTATACTGGACATTGTCTTCTACCTGTATGCAAAAGGCAGACTTCATTGACTGCCAAGCTTCGCACGTTTTGTACGCAACCGGGGAATAGGTCGTTTATTTAACTGCGTAGCTGGTGGCTATTGTACAGATGCATTGCACTGGGTCAGTTTTTCAGTGGTGATTTTTTCAGCCTGCTGTTGCGAACGGTCTCAAGGTATTCTAAGTATACTCTTATCTGAAAGGTTTCGAACAATGAGATCCAAGATGTCATTTTAGATTAGCATCTGTTGCACCAAAGAGACGTCTTTTTCAATTC
>WURT03132058.1:0-11470 GCA_009936505.3 Holothuria glaberrima | reverse complement strand
TATATATTTATATTTATACAGTTATACCCCAGCTCACTGAATTATATGCTACGAAGGATCATTCCCCAAAAAAGTTTTGAAATCTTCATGGAGGGAAAATTTCACCGTCCAAAGTATGACTTCAAGGCCCCAAAACCTTGAAATCGCATATAAATATTTACTTATTCCCCTCAAGTTTTCTTCTTGACTTCCACCAACCCCCGCTATGAACAAGTTCCTGTCTCCCCCTGACGAATAAGCTATCCTCCTTAATCAAGACACACCGCTTGCCATGTGAATACAGAAGCATACACGCTGGCTAAAGATTAAGTAGCTTATGATTACCTATTATTATTACCCAAACTCGATTAGCTGGTGAAGGAATGTTTAATTTAAAGGGCATAAGCAGTCACCGCAAACTTTTGAAACAACAACTAAATCTTACAAGTGTCTTCTCATTTCACTTCAAGTATCTTTCTCTATATGTTAGAAAGCAAATATTGCATATTCAAGGTTAACCAAGGACTTACCCTGTATGTCAATTTCACAACTCGGTGAGAAACATATTGCTTTTTGATCCGCAAAAGCCACTCATGAAACAGGATACGCGGGAACAATTATCCAAACCCGGGGGAGACTGCATTTTCCCTTAAAATTTAATCCAGCCTTACGCCTTCTTGAAATCTAAATTTGTTTTTAAAACATGACATCTAAAATTAGAGAATGTTTAGATGCAGTTTCAAGGTCTAAAATGTGTCATCTTCACCCATCTGTGAAAATGCGACAAAACATTTTCTTGCAGACCTACGCTAGGGATATGCAGTGACTGATAATGGTTTCCGCCTTGGCTTATACTTAGAGTACCGGGTACCAGTCTTGTAAAGTTGCGACGGCCAAAAAATCATGACAATCATAAAAAATTAAATAATGAAAGCTTCAGATCATGTTTTCAGACCAAAACTTTTTTTAAGATAACACCATCTTAATGTAGAAATACTTACAACAAGAAATATTTCTCAAAGTAGTGTAAGGGAGACATCCCTTCCCTGAGGCAACATCCCCTTCAATTACTCTCTTCCAAAATAGAAAAAAATTACTAAATAATGAGGATTTCTAAACATATAATCAATTCTATGCTCAATGAAGCCTTAATGGATAGCACCATTTTGCATCCAAACCTCAAAGCTTCCTTGTAGAGTGTAGTGTTGTCCCTTTCTCTTACACAGCACTTCTTGACTTACGGTCAGCCGAAGAATAGGAAGAATATCACTAAATAATGACAGTTTGTGAAGATCTAATCTGTTGAAGGCTTTGTACACGTAACACAATTTTGCTTCTAAGCCAGTCTTACATGTACCCTCCCCCAGAACCCTCCCCAGGATGGTACCCTCGCACTGGTCAAATTAGAAAAAAGGAGGGTCCCCCCGGGTGTCCACTGCCTGTAGGCACGCCACTTGGTGCTCCGCTTAGCTAGTGTTATGAACCCCCCCCCCCCCCCCAAGACATTTTGCCCAGGCACGGTCCAAGACTATTGTAGATAATAACATATGAAATATTAAGTGTAACGCAATGTCCAACGGAACACTAGACAGTCTTAAGGTAGCATTAGACATACACTGTACCTGGTACCAGACGTTTGATTCATCACGTGAATGGAAAACGAGTTCCGCTATGGTATTGTTACATGTGGCAAAGCATGCATTGTCATTTAAACGGTATAGTGACTACATAAATCACACATCGATCAGTTAAGTGTTACTGTGCAAATACTGACAAACCCACTCAGACCACCAATTTCAGGCTGAAGGATTTGATATCGCCTGATGGAACTTTTGAAGCAGTGTTGTTAATATTTTAAAACATAAGTCACCACTGGCACCCTTCTCTTCGGACGCCATTTATTCACACTTGTTTCTTTGGATATGGGTCACTCTACTGAAGTAGATCGACAAACACCAATCTTAGTTTCTGGAAAGTTGCAGAGTCTGGCCGGACAACCAACCTAACATTGTAAGTCAAATAAATACATAGGATATTGAATATATCTAATTATTATGTAGTATGCTACCGTTTGCGGAACGTAAACAGTAGAGTGTGTAAAATCATTCTCTCTGAGTTCAGAACTTTTCCAACATGACAGTTTGAACAAGGTCCAGCCTGCATGTTGTAACTGGAACAATTATTACGCACGAAGGCTCGAGTTACAAAAATCTCATTTCTACATAAATTTTCAAACTTCTGCCATAAACAGTAGTTTATTAGATCCTAATGTCCGGAAAATGGGTGACACGACTTTATATGTAACAATAATAAGTGCGATCATATTTCAAAAATAAATGTAGGCTACCGACAATGTTGAAAATCGACACAGTGATTAGCTTCAATGATACCCAAATTGAAAAGTTGGATCGCCCTGTCCTCAGTGTGATTCTTATATTGAAAACGAACACATATTTTATGAACGCTGAATCGCTGCGAGAATTAACTTCACATATGCTTTCATTTTGTCACGGCCTCAGCTTACCTGGTCAACTTACAACAGTTTCACGAGATGGCAGTCAAGGCTTCAGAGCAAACAAGTCCGTAAGTATACATTGCATTATGTTCCAACACCGTGTTGTATCCTGTGTCAGCTCAGGGAGAAGGCAAAAGTCCGCCCGTCCGCCGGCCCCGTCCGTGCGTCTGTCAGTCTGCCGGTCTTTCTATCCTTGTGAGTCCGTCCACGCGTAGTGTTTTTATCTTACAGTAGGACTGTAACTACGTCCATTACGTAAAATGCATTACTGACTTTTTCAGAGTTGACCAAATTGTAGGAAATTACAAGATATTTTGTATGTAAATGACAAAGAAACTTAAATGTCATCTGGGGTCTTAGACTTCAACATGAATTTGGCAGTGCCAATCATAAAACGCAAGTTCAGTATTCATTAAAAGATGAATCGGATATCTTGGTGAAGAGTACAGAACGTATCGTCACATAATCATCCGGCTCATTCAGTCTCAGTTAAGCCTAAAGGGCAGTGGTATGGCCATACAGTTGTAAGCTTACATCACTATCTAACATGAGTCTTAGTCATGGGCGCGAGATGTTAATGCAGATGGATACCAACTCCCCCTTATATGCATGCTTATAGCTCGTATTGTCTTCACAGACACGATGGATGCATTCCTGCAATTTCTCATTACGTAATTTCTAATTCCGAAAATCATTTCCAAAACTTGTTATAATACAAAGCGACTACAAAAATATAAAGGGATCTTTAATGTGACCTTCATGTTACAATGGTATGTAGGGTGGCTGACCACCTCAACAAGTTAGGTCTAATGTGACTTTTTCGTGGAAGAATTCTGATGAGAGAGCAAACAGTTAATCTTGAACCCAAGGGTGTCAACAGAATCTGTCCGACAGAGGGCCAAGCTCCCCGACAAGTTTCATTCCCATCGCTTGAATTCCTCGTATACGGTACTGTAAGCAACTAGGGGGTAACGGCTGACCATTTCATCAGACACAAGAAAAGCACACAATGAGTTGCCAAAAGAACGACAAACGTTAACGTTTTGACGTGCAAACAAATTTTGGTCTTTATTGGGCAAAAATTTGAAAATTTGGGAGTGCTGTTAAGAGTTTGGAAAATTTGGGTTTTTGCAAGGAAAATTGGACAGTTCGGGATCTTCATTGAAGAATCTGCCTTACATATGAGCAAAAACAAAGAGGTTATGTCGTAAACAGATTAATCTCAACGAAATTGGAAAATTTCCCCGACGGGGCCAGCTTTCCAGGGGCATATCTCACCCTTACCCCCCCCCCGCTGGCGCCAACCCTGCTTAAATCAAAACGCAATATTATTACCCCATCTGAGACCGATCAAGAATTTCGCTATCCTTAAGCTTCATATCTTTCAATGCCACCGTCTGTATGCAATCGGAGCTGGAAGGCACCAATGAGCTGTAATATACCATACCCTGTGCAGAAGCGGCATAGAAGCAGGCGCTTAGGCAAACATCTTTCTAAAGGAGAAGGGGCAAAGGTCACGTTTATAGAATAAGTCTCCTTATAAGATCTGGTGATAGCAACGTCATAAAGCGTGAGGTTGACAGCGAGAGGCTCACAGAAAATTCCCAAGGTGTCTTTTGAGTGTGGCAGATTTGTACTGAGAGAGAGTTTATTTCCACACATCCAATCTATACAAGATAAAAAAAAAATAAGTTGAAAATTCAGGTGGGGGAACACTGAAAAAGCAAAAGCTTTAACAAGCAGTCCCCTTTTGACAAAATAAAGTGAACACAAAATGAATCAAGACAAAGCAACAAATAACATCACAAAGACAGCTTAGAATATAATATTCCAAAAGATAATAAGAAGTTTACAAGAGGTAGTTATTAACTAGACGATATTTCACCCTGTTCTTAAAAGAAGAAATATTGTTTATATTTTTAAAGGTATCATCTAACTATTCGAAAGGGTTATTCCACTGTTTGTAAATAAAATGTGAGGTACTGCATTTGACGAAAGATTAATACGGAAGCAATGAGAAGACCTATACAGTATTGTATGAATGGTACTCACGATTGTAAGAGAATAAGTTTCGAATTTTGAAGGTAAAAGCCCTTTTACAAACTTAAAAAAGACAGAAACTTGGTATTTGTAAATGTCAAAAACGCCCAGCATTTCTTGCGTAAAGAACAGGCATTTTGAATGAGCATCGTAATCAGAGTTGGTATTTATTCGAACTGCCTTTTTTGTAAGCAACTATAAACGATTTGAATTAGACGGATAAGTATTTCTCCAAATTAAATTTCAACATGATAGATGGGAATAAATAAGTGAATCATACAGATATTGAAACATCTAATGCTTTCACCTTTGTCATTTCAGCATAAATTACTGGATACTTTCAGGTGTTACTTTTTATATTGACGCACTTCTCACTTGATAATTATTCCTGTGAATCAGTTGCATTAATAAATTTGTGGGAAACGTCAGAATAGTTCTGAAAAACCACTATTGTTCCATTAAAGGGTTTTTCCAGAGACAAAATCCAGTAATTTTAAAAAATGAAGAAAATTTTCTCTTTCTTGAAGGTGAAAATTGCATCTCAATAGCTTGCAGCTTTTGGCAGATACAAATTTTCACAGAAATGCAGTTTTTTCTCAAGATGAAGTGCATTATGGGAAATCTGTGATGTCATCGCAGCACATTAATTTGACATAGAATTGAATTTCTTTATGATATTAATGCCACTGTAGGGAATATTTAGCAACTTTGTTTGTTATGCCCTACATATGGTGTAGATTTGTGCTAAATCTACATGGAAACATATTCAAACATTCCAACAGTATCAGATTTGAAGGACAAATAGGACATTCAATTATAAAGAAAAATAAAAGGAATCTGAGGCAATGTGCCCACTTTACATAACAATCTGTGACCTTGATGAGTACTGGAGGTATTTTTTGACAAAAATAAGCACTCTTTCATATGAGATATCTCGACTTAAGAAAAAGTATTGCTACGGGGTTTGGAGAGCACGAATTGGAAAATTTTTCTCTTTCACATGAGACCCTTGTGAAGTGCCACTGGAAAATGCCTTTAATGGCATTATCTTCGTAAAGGCAAAAAAAAAAAAAAAAACCTCTCACTACACCATTGGAAATGGCCTAATAATATGCCAACAAATTTAGTAGACTATTTTATTATGAAAAACGATCTTGTTGTTCAATATATTATAAAAATATAATCAATATAGTCAGACATCCTAGTGTTCATTGCTGAGTAGATCTTCTTTCATCTTCTTTCATTCCATTCCTTACTTAGCCTTATTGGTTTACATGTTAATTTTAATACCTAAGAAACCCATAAAATTTCTTTCAAAATTTCGTATCCCACTTTTTCTTGCCAGGATAATGCAGGCAAGAATGCGTTTAGCTTTCTTTTCCTCACTTTCACTTGAATACTATGCTTCGTTAACATTTTCTGTTGTTTCTACCAGGTTTCAATATGAAAGGTCTCCTTAATTCCTCCACAATTCACTTGTATCCCTTCCCGATGCGTCTTTTTGCTTTGCATTCATTCCCCTGACCTGTTTTATCTGACCCAGACATTCTTACCATGGATACGTACTACGCTGCCCGCCCTAAATTTCACTATTTTGTGTTTTCACGCAGCGTACAGCACATACAGCACGAGCGGTTCATTTCAAAACGACACGCCTACCAACTCGTGTCTCTATCGGTGGATTTGTCTGGAAATATTGCTGTTTCTGGGTACCACAGCAGTGGACGAACATACATCGACCTGTACTATGGAGGCAAATCTGATTCTAGGGACAAACCAGAATTATTTTATTCCAAAGAATTTGAAAAATATTCAACTTATTGGCCTTATCGATGTGTTTCATTCCTTGATAAAAATGGCAGTAAATTAGTGACTTGTGTCGGCGACAAAATTGAAATTATTGATACGAAAAACGAAAGTAAAATGTTACGATCATGTAGAGTTAATGGTGAGACTAAGTGTCTTGCTGTCAGGGAAGGGGAGATATATATAGGTTTACGTAGATCACAGAAAGTGTTGGTGTTTAATGGTGATCTCAAAGAAACGAAAAAAATCAGAATTAAAGGAATTAAAGATGTCGACTGGCCTCGGGATTTACAAGTGATAAAGGATAGAGTATTTGCAACTACCGCACATGAATTTGCGTTCGACAGAGTATTATCCTTTTCAGTTTATGACGGTAGTATTGTATCAGAGTACACAAATACTACAGGAATGCACATCGGTGCATCCAGTATAGCAGTAAGTCAGAAGATGAACCTGGTAGCGGTATTGTGGGGGGGAGGTCGAATCATTGTTTATTCTTTGAATAAAAACAAACCATTTCTAGTTTTTGACGTTGATGAGTACGTCACTAGAATCAGAATTTCCGAAAGAGACAGGATAATAATAACAGGAAACGAAGAAACAGGTGAAATAAAGATGTATGGTTTGGTAAGTAAACTAAACATATAGGCCTATAAAGACTTGGATAGCACATTTATTGTTAGAAAGATACATTTTGTTTTGAACTTGGCACACTTCTGGAGATTGTCTCGAGTTAAATTTAAAGTATTGCTGAATTCAGGAAAGATTGAATAATAAGGGGTTTGTATATTTATTTGGTCTACACTTCTGAATTTTGTCCGAAAAGATGAAAACCTAAGCAAAAATCTACCTTGAAACTATCCTTAAATTCGTATACGTATATCACAGGAAGAAGTGAAGAAAATGTACTTTGCACCATAACAACTCTTTTGTTTTGATCTGCAAAAAAAAAAAAAATTTGGAGCAGTGAAAAGTTACAAAATGAGTAGCACTGGTTTGCCCCTAGACTATATAATCAAGGTTTGTAAATGAATTTTCTAAACTTTGTAAAAAAGAAACAAAGCGGACTTTTTTGAGAAATTTGTAAAAAACTACTTATTGCTGAAAATGCAAAATTAACCTGTACTGTAGTCTATAGCTTATGAGAGAAAATAACAAAAAATCTAATGTTATTTTGATCTGAGAACGCTTAAAAGTGATTGTACGTTAGTCAAGAGCTATACTTATTAATTATTTTAACTGTAAGGAGGAGATTTTTTTAATGAAGGAGTGTAATTCTGCTCAATTTTAAGGGGAAACATGGAAAAGTAATGACAAGATTTTCTTGTTCTACACGATATTTTTTATCAGACACAGTATTATACATCTTGGGGAAGGATTGCAAACAAGATGTGATGACTCAAAAAGATTAGGCCTATGTTTCTTGCGGGATTTTGTTTGTGGTATCAGCCATCTATTACAGAATAAAATTTTCCCCTTTGAGAAATACTTGTTTATTTAACGTTGCTTGGATGCAAAATGGTGCTGTCTTTGGTATATTTTTGGAACTGATCATATATCGCTGGAAAGTGTACATTATTTAGTGAATTCTAATTATTGATCGGGTGAAAGAGGGCCATGCTGGGGAAAAGCCAAACGGGAGGGGTCCTACTCCCCTTTGAGAAATTCATGTCTAGTTAAGGTTGCGTAGATGCAAAATGTTACTGTCTTCGGTATAATTTTTTTGACTGATCATATATGGCTGGAAAATGTACATTATTTAATGAATTCTAATTTTTGGTCGGGTGAAGAAGGGCAGTGCTGGGGGAGGGGTCTAAGGGAAGGGGTGTTCCCCTCCCCTTTAAGAAATTGTTGGTAATTTAAGGTTGCTTAGATGCAAAATGTTGCTGTCTTTGGGATGATTTTTGAACTGATCAAATATGGCTGGAAAATGTTCATAATTTAGTGAATTCTAATTTTTAAGTGAGTGAAAGAGAAGTGTGTGATGTCAACAAACCTCCTAAAGCCACCCCCTTTGTTTGGATACTTTACAATCTTCTATTCGGAAAGTTATACCCACAAATACGTTAACTTTTAAACTTGGCAAAACTAGTCACTTTTATATTTGTTGCAAAATGAGTCTTATTAGTGATTCATAATGTAAATGAACTGATGCATTAAATGGACAAGGTGGTACACAGTATTTGTTGTAAGAAAATCCATCTCAAAGATCCACGGTATTCAAGATAAGAGGGGCATTAATTGTAAAATCCAAGTAAAAGAAAACTTCATTTGTCCTTAGCATGATGAACTTTATTTAATCACACTTTATGTGCAACATTTGTATTATAAAAAAATCACTGCAGTAAATTCTGCGCAGTGTTGTGGTGGCTTAAACATACCGAAATAAATTGCAGTTTGAAGCATAACAAATAAAACGCTATGTGCAATCATGAGGCAAAATTTGTATTTTATGAAATGAATCATTGTTACCACAGTTTTTAGGGGAATACTGCTGTTTCCAATTAAAGTACCCGACCACTGGTTCATTACTTCAATTAGCTGCTCCAATGAACAGCAGCTTTGTTAAAGATTTCGATGACCACTCTGGTACAACAGTAGGCTAGTACGGGGGTTAACATTACAATTAACAACATATTCTGCTCTGAAATGAAACTCTGATAAAAAAGGGATTAAATCACTCATAGTCATTGAAGGTTAGATCACCTTTCAGTTTAATCTGAGATAAAATGCCATCAAATGCCAACCTTTGTGGCTATTGGCAAATGTGTGAATGAGCCCCTTATTGTTATTGATGACAACTCTTGCCAAGCTTTGTCATAGGAAGATTTTGCGAAATGTTCATTCATAAGAATTGGGCAGAAATTTGTACTGCTGTACTGTCCTGATTTGGGAAATTGTAAGCTCCACATAAGCTGCTAATTAAAATGTGACCCAATAAACTGATTTGATACAGCTAAATAAGATATGTAGCATTCTTGCGGTGAGGGAATTGCACCAGATAATATTGTACAGGAGTGTAGGTCCAAACATGCTTCATGGACACGTGAGTGGAAAAAGCTGGGGAGCTCTCCCGGGATAATTTGGTGGAAACCGTTGCAATTAAAGAGAGGCATTACTTGCCTCATGGAAAGTCTGCATTCTTCCTAACCATATGGGAACACTACAATATCAGTTCCTGTTGCACACAGCTTCATTACCGGGATAGTGTGGACAGTTTCCGTCATTTTGACTACCTAACAAAGTGGGGTAGTTGTCGGATTAAGCCTCGTGTGCTTTAACCCTATCACCATTTGACCGCTTTCCCACTCGGAAGCTGAACACTAGCGGGGGATCAGATCCGGATCAGATCCTGTGCCCGAGATCAAGGGGTTCACTTTCACACTGATCCCCCGCAATAAATCAGACCCGGAGAAAGCGGTTGACAAACAGGAATTTATCAGACAATACACTGCGCATGAGATGTGTATACACCCTCAGATTTAAATCGCCATTCCTTACTCTGGAAAATAGGGATAGCTCTAATGCTATATCACTACAGACGTTCTGGGCATAACACAGAAGTTCCTTCTTCGATGAAATGGTACTCTGGCAAAGTTATGGAGAAAGACAACCTTGTTGAATTATCTGTGATGGTGACATGGAAGTTTGTTTTCTTTCAGCACGGCCATTTGGGCCAGGATATAGGTGCGGCTTTCTTTATCCTCATAACTTTCAGTATGAAGTTTTTCTTCAAAACACTCTAAAAATGCCTATTCAAAGGGGCACTGAAAAGGCAATCTCTTCAATTTTTGATTAGATTGGGATAAAAAATGAAACAATTCTAACCATTTCTGAAACAAATCTCTTCAAATATTTGAATGATTTCCCTATTCATTCCCCCTCTGATAAGATACCTATTCAATTTGAATAGGCATTTTTTAGAGTGAAGAATTATAATTAGCATGCACGAGAATGACCAAAAATTATTTCAGATAATAGCAACATCCGTGAGTTAGAGGTTCTCAACCCCCATGCACTTCCCCTAACCTTGGAAACCTTTCTACAGGTCTGTTGAACTTCCTGACACCGTCAACGAATGCATCAAAACTGAGCGATAGGACGACAAAACTTCCCGATCTAAGCCGGTGCCCAATTTGCATTGTGCAAGTTGCCTTACTTGATAGTCAACAAAAATAGCAAGATTATTTTTGAAAGCTTTGCCCCGTCATAGAGTGGAACAAATGATAATCATTTATAATAGAATTGTTGGTTTGCGTCGTGAAAATAATTGCGCAGGCTATGTGCCCCTGGCTAGCAGGGTGTAAGCTATTACAGTATTATACCGTGTACAGTACAATGAATTTGCAGCTATGCTGTACCGTTTTAGTAGAACTGTTACGGGGGTGAACGCTGCATTTTTTAGTACAAATGTCACACTTGATATGATTGCTCCTTGGTACGAAAGAAAGAAATTCATCAAAGAGACACTTAATATCTATGCATAGAACCCTTTAGTTTGCATAAATTATGCTAATTAGCCCTTTTTTACATAAATATAAAGAAAATATTCTAAAAAATATCTTTGACGCATCGACTCATGCAATTTGGTCATATTTTATGACACCAATTCCAACAGTAATTTTGGAGACTATTTTGGTGAGATCCAGGTTAACCAAGATGGCGGAAAAAATGGCCGCCAAACTGAATGAAATACTTCCAAAAATTGTGCAAAAATATTGCAAATTACCACGATCCTCACTCAAAATGATGTAAATAATATTCTTAAATCAAGGATGACCTTTACAATCCTTGGCACAACAGAACTTGTCCTCCAGTCTGGTGGAAAAGCACCGAGGAATTAAAAATAATACAGTGTTCATTCCCCACAAAAATAAGAAAATAATAACAAAAAATGCAAAAAAAAAACTCAAAAAATAATCATTGAAACTATAGATTGAAAACCCCAAATATCCTTACATCAGGTTGTAAGTAAAATCCCAAGCATGATTTCTGCATGCCAAGATGATCCCACAGAACTGACGGTCGTAAGAGTTGGCAATGAACAGGGAAGGTCTGGCAATGAATAGGGAGGATATGCCCTTCACTGCCACTTAATTTTATGGCCTTCTCAAGGTTGACTGGTACTGG
>WURT03132025.1:0-11471 GCA_009936505.3 Holothuria glaberrima | reverse complement strand
TCTGGCACCCCTAGTTTATTCATCTACCAAAGATGGTATCTCCCAAAAAATAGCAGGATAGCAATGGAGCAATAGAAAAGATAAGAGGGGCCTGAATGGGATAATGGTAAATAACTGTGTTGCATCTGAAATACAGCTGGGTAAGACAGTCTACTGCACATTTTTATCAGTGACTGCAATAAATGTTTTGAGATTAACAAAAGAGATTCTCATACTACTGTAATCTACAGAGACGGGGGGAGGGGCAGAGGGATATATTTCAGTTACAGTCCATCAACATGACAAGATAGAAGGTAAGTTTTACCATTTAAAACTGTTCAGTCCTGAACCCTAGCAGTATATCTTTACTTTCACAAAACATTATGCAATACAAAAGTTATCATGTAGCATCTCTTGACAATTTGGTTCAAAAAGTTATTGAGCTAAAAACCTACAAAAACTTTATTTCTTAAAACTCTTGCTACCCTGGTATATAAAATTCATATTATCATTCATATACTATAAATTATGGTCTAAAGGCACATTAAAATTTTCTGCAACACAAATACACTATACACATTTGATGGTTACTAAGTGTTTATTTGAAAATGGGAACATTGGTACATTGGAACATGAAGTCACAGAAAAGACAGATTTTTTTCTTTGTAAACTGCAAAGATTCTAGCTTTTCCTTGCCAGCAATACTGTAGCTATGCAATATGTAACCAAGTCCTGGGAAAGTAAGAGAGGAGGAGGTGGTGGGGTAATTTGAACAATCAAAACAAGTAGCAAACCTTACACAAGAGACCCAACTACTTTGTAGAACATATCATATTTTGTAAAGGGTTGTATAGTATCAGGAGGCTTGGAGGCAGAGAACCACTTTTTTCCTTGGGTGAAATTGTTAGTCTATGCAACAAATAGCTACTACCTGAATACAACTACAATGTGGAATGTGTGAAAGACTTGCACTCTTATGAACTTTCCACTGAATCAAAAATTTTGCTGAAATAATATCAAAGTGAACTAGGAGACAAGGCAAGTCCAACTTACAATAAATGAACAGCCTAGTAACTTTTTTTTCACTTAAGAATTATCTCTGGTTCTTGACCAACTTCTTTAGCAACTTTAAATTCATCTCTAAATGATGCATCACTTACCTTCAGGTAATAAGTGTCCATACGTCCCATCATGAATGTAAGGTTTTAACAAATAATAAATAAAGGCACCAGATTAAAACTATCACAAGGAAAGACTATTGACATAAAAAGTCTCACACAAATTTATCCAGCTGATAAAACAGGCACTCAGATTGGTAAAATTCTTGCTTTATAAAAAAAAGGAAAAAAAAAAAAATCACACTGTAGGCTTCATTTCCATCAAAATATTAAGGCGAAAACTGTTACAGTACATCTACAATTTCAAGAGTCACTTTTTCAAGTTCTCACTGAATTCAGCTTTTAGGCAAAAATTAGTTCCTAAAATCGCAAAAATTTACTGAAGCTTTCATTTTTCCAAGAAATGAGTCTTTTGGTAAGTGTCCATCTTCACTTACAAACTGACTTTCCTTTCAAAACTAATCTAACAGAATCCCCATTCTGCAGACTTTTCAACATTTTCACTGTCAGAATACTAACTGAGAAGGCACCATTATAAACACACCATGAAAAGTTAGTCACGACATTTTTCAAATTCCCAAAAAGGGACACTAACTTATCCATCAAAGCCTTTTGAGTGGAGAAACCATTTAAAAAGATCTAAAAAGCTGCTTTTTGTGAGACAGACCATAAGGTATTAGGGGGACCACTCAATGTTGTATCTAGAATGTCATTTAAACTTGTTCACCTAAAACAATCAGACTGTGCTATTGATTTTTTTCCAAAGAGGCAGAATGCTATCCAACCCTTACTGCAGTTCCTTGAGGCAATATACTGATTAAATCCACTATTCCACAAGGTTGAGTGTAAATTAATAGACAGTGATGAAACAACACACAGTGCAGCAAAGAGAGAAACTCATCTTAGTTCTATAAGTACCAGTTAAATTGCAGACCATTGAGCTGCTCCAAACAGTTGACAAAACTGCCCATAACAAATTCTTGCAAAGATTCTACAAAACATTGTCCCTTTTTCCACAATTTCCACAGAAATTATAGAAATGTTATGCCACTACTCCAAAAACAAACATAACCACAAAGTCTCCCAGTTACTGTTATTAATTCCTGGTTCCTCATTGGCTCACTAATAAAGAGACCATGTTTAATCCACTGGCACGCCTCCCTCTACATCATCAGTCACACTGCTTCAATCTCCTCTCCACACGAGAGCATTGTTTTTCTTTCCAACAGCCCTGAATCTGCTGCTACAGGTTTTACAGGTTTTTTTTTTTTCCTTTCTTTGGTCTTTCCCTGCGTTGTCTGATGGTGAAGCGTGTTTGTAAAGCTGTGATGAAGTCGCTGCAGTTGGACTCAATAGACGTAGCATGCTATCTTTCTGGATTTCAGTGAATGTACTGTACAACACCAAGAACGGGTAGCAATGATAAACAACGGTGGATAAAGAGAAAGTTGTCAATGGCCTCAACAGCTTATTTTCAATAACTGTTGTTTTTAATTTGATGATGGGAAAAGCATACTGCTAGCAGGGGAGGATGGTTCAAGGCTTATGGACTTTTATTACATCGATATAATCTAGTAATTTTGTAGTAATGAAGGCAATTTTCTCTTGTTAATCACATCTTGAAATTTTGTCAATTTGTCATGAGGTGTTTTTCCAAAAGGGCATGAAATATTATCATGTAATTAGGGCAGGGAAAGAAATATTATCATGTAATTAGGGCTGGATAAATACTGATGTTCCTGAAACATAATTTGAGACAATGCCAAAGGCAAATTTTAACAAGAAAATATAAATTAGCTTATAATACAGACATCACTGTCAGCAGGGAGGGGTGAGTAGGCAAGGGGTTTCAACATTTTGTCAAAAGAAAGTGTCAAGCATGGTAAACTACTGAATTAAAAGTAAATGCCATTTGATTAAATTATAACAAAAATAATTTTAGGATTATATAGTGCCAATCACTTTCAAAATTTCATTACCAAAAGTTGATTTGTAATCAAACTATTACTAGTTTAATTCATAATTAAGTCTTTATTTGTTCTGTCATTGGGACAGATGCTTTATCTCAAGCTTCTCTCTACCTAGAGGTAACTTACCATTGTGGCAGAGACAGAGGTTTGTGAAATTAGAATAACAAGAATGATTTTGAAGCACGTAATGTTGAAACAAGGTAATATTTGCAATTCACTTTGAAGCAGATAACAGGCATAGCAGTCTGTAATATGACATCAGTACCATCCAGAATGACATGCTAACTGACATAGCCAGCTCATTCACAGAATACACATTCAATAATACCATACTGTTGATACAATTGTAATACAACGCACATTTGACCATAAAAAATGTCCACCAAATCTTGAGGGATTTGTGGCCTACATGACATCAATGAAAGACCTCTTTACATTCATGTCAAATCTCCTTCATTACGACTTTTAACATAGAATTCTTTTACATGTCATGGCAGTCAAAATGGGCACCCTCTACTCAAGTCTCTTATGACTTGGCAAAGAGGTAAAATCAGTACATTTGATCTGTTTTAAGGGATATACCTGACACTTATGTTGCCATACTAGAGGTATATTGATTGTGGGAAGCTTCTGTGTGTTTGTGAAACTCCATGTCTTCAGTCATCAAAACTCACATCAACATGCTGAACTTCCAAGGAAAATAAGAACAGGTAAGCAGCTGGTCAGAGGACCAACTTCCTGTCACATTAGGGGCTTGGTTGCTAACATGATCTCCAAATGCTTCGCTGCACTGAGGAAATAATGCATACTTAGATTGTAATAAGGGGTAAGTCTATGTTGCAATGTGAGTACTACATGCACGAACAGGGTAGTTAAAGTGCATAAAGGTTTATGGTATGCACACCTCTGCATGACGGTGATTGCTAAATTTCAATGAACTTTATACCTTGATTCGTGAATCCATATGCCGTACTTCAAAGAATGGTAATTCCAACTCTCCCTCATTTCACGGCCTCTAGCAGTGGGAGGGCAGTATTCAGTGCTAATCATTTATGCCAGATGGTACTTGCAGGCAAATTGGGGAATTGTGTACATAAATAGGAGGTGATGAGGAGCAAAGTAGACTTTCATGTCTAACATTATTTTCTGACTTCCTTTCTTTTGGAACATTTTCTGATAGTATGGATCCCACCCTTCAAACGCCCCCTGTGGGCAGGGGGTTGTAGAATATGCCCACGGTATTCCCAGCCTGTCGTAAGCTAGGCGACTAAAGGGAAGAACTTTCATCGTATGTAAACTGTATTTGAAACCGAACTTGAATTTGAACCGTATTTGAAACTGTATTTAAACTTTACCTTTTTTATCTAGTTGACACTATATAACACATTCGCGTTGGTGTGTTGTTAAATCTCATCTAACTAACCCACCCTTCAAACATGGATCAGATTGGTGACTATTTGTCATCACCCACAAGGTGATTTACATCTATTCTTTTAGGGTGGTTTATGGAATTTTATGGCTAGTACAACTGTACCTTACACATATTTCCAAACTGCAGCCGTTTCTTGCATTACTAAATTAGAAATGTGACATACGATAGGTGAAATATTTGTCCATACTTCAGTTGTTTATGTTGAATATATAGCACCATCTCAGAAACATTCACAATTTAGCTTGTGTTCTGAATCCAAGATCTTATCAATCCCATATGCACCATCCTGGCTTAGAGTATGGACATTAGATACATACAAAAGTGATCAGACTCTATGAGATAGGGGGCCAAGCATTTTAATCATATGGGCCAAGTGCTGAATGTGTACAATGAATACCCTTCAACAGAAAGTTCTCCAGCACAAAGAGCAAGAAATAATCACAGCACAATAAATTTTTCATAGAGAAACAACTGGGTTCAAAGGACCTTTAGGAACAGTTAGGACATGCAGGCACACATTGCACTGAGCAGATCCTGATGCGACTGGAAATCCCTCACATTGCATTCAAGTCAGAGCAATGTGCATAAAAGTTTCTTCCAAACCCAACTGTAATGTGACGGTCCTCATTTTGACCAAACTGGCTCATTAAACATTTGATATTGGTTGTGCAGTCTGGGCTGTTGTATCACAACTGAGTTCTGTTGTAGCAGTGTGTTAATATTATAGAACCAAATTTGACCCAATTTCTTTGGGACAGCCAAGAAAGAAGTTTTGTGAAATCAGGTTACAGAACTAGAAATTCAAAACCGCAGACCCTACAAGGACGAAATAACTGATACAGTAAATCAATTCACAGCCAGATCTTTGCAGTGTAGTCAGCAAAAATATGATGCCACAGTGACCCAACTTCATCATTCCTAGATGATCATGTGTGTCTCCAACTAATCCCAATCGAGTACTCCATTTGAGGCAGTGTGCACCTCCCTCCAGGTCCTTAAGCAACCTTACCTTATAAAGTGCAGCTATACAGTACCTCAATTTACCATCCAAATCAATGTTTGGATTTAAATATCACTACACGTTGTAAACCATGTATATTGTTTTTGAATGAAAAATCTTTCTTGATCTTCCTGCTAAATTCAGGATCATTGCAATTGCTGTATAGTTCTTCAGGTGCTCTTAAACCAGTTCAAATCAATGTATTTTACTTTAAGTACTGCCATCCTAAGTATTATTTCTTTCTTTTAAAATGAGTTTCATTTTAATAGCCTTTAATGACTTAATGTTTGTCCCATCTGCACGATCTCCTGAAAATGTCCTTTGCAACGAAGCTTTACATCCAACATACATTACAGATTCACCACCTTTGTGTGAATCCTGCTCTACTTTTTGAAGTAACATTGTCATGAGGTACCCAAGAGAAAACTTTAAGTTGAATAATTTGCCCATTCCCCAGTTACAATTAGGTTTTTTTTTTTATCATCTCATCTTTCATCTTACAGTCTCCAAATACCAGATGGATCACTGTCACCAACCCCACAAATTATGTACTCATCAGACGGAGTCAAACTCACATTCAACATGAATACATACCAACTGACTTTTAGTTAATGCTGACTTCAATTGCCTTAAAGAGAAAAGAATTGTTGAGAGCAGACGTTATAGTTAAACATCTCCCCCAACAGCCTGCATACCTCAAGGGCACGAATGTTTTCTGTTGTTTTTAACTTTTTATGCCAGAGTATGGAGTGGAAATAAGCCACAGACACTCGTGGACAACGTAATTGAATAAAGTCTTGCGCTACAGCAGCTATTTATTGCGTTTAGCCCGCAAATAAACCGCACTTGATTCAGTTATAATGATCATCAGAGATGCTGATTGAGGTATAAGGAGAAATTAGATTATGCACAAAAGCAGACGACCAAGAAGAAGTCGCCAAGGGGTGTATAGCTCAATGGTAAAAAAGGGAGAACTAATTTTGGAATGTTTTTCCAACCTTTTAAGCTTAGTCTCTACCCTTTTCGTGCTATGTGCAATGAAGTGACATAATCGCTGATCTTCGACAAAGTGAAGCAAGCACTGAATCAAGTTTGCGGCTTGTATGGATGTTGGTATACAGTACAAAAGCATCCCCTGCATCAATAAACATTGAGAGGCTGCAATTTATCTCAAGCAATAAACTGTATTTCACTAACGCATCTGTCTAACTTTTCACACATTCACGTTCAGCTGTCTCTGAAATCCGTTTGACTAGAAGTACATTCCTTTTTTATTCTGATCTTGCAATTTTATTTTACCTTTCATCCTTATATGGTCATTTGTAAATTACAGCTGTGTGGGTTTAAAATATGAAGCCAGTTGGCCTGGACTTGCTACAAGTAGGAATTATGTTGCATATTACAAAAATCAGTTCCTTATGACATACAGTTGACTTGTCATGACGTTTCATACTTGAGGACTTAGCAAAACTATACCTTAAGCTAAACCTTTCTTTATTACACAGACACCCATGTAGTACCCCAAAACACTACAGTTGTGCAAAAAGGAAAAACTAGGCTCTAAAATGTCATGAGAAATAACACAGGAAGCAGCTTTCCAGAGTATATAAATAACATGTACAGTAACCAAAAGTTATACTTATTTTTGTTCTTAATACACTCAAGTACAGACAACAAATATTCCAACCTTGCTATTTTCTTCAAGCATTGCAATTTTGTTACTGGAAAAACATAAAATGGTACCACTTTTCAGTACTTATTTCCAAAGGGTAAAAAAAAAGAAAAGAAAAACATTTCTATTTTCTATATACTGTGTAACTCTACCTTAACAACCTTACATTATAACCTAGCCTCACCTAATGCATTGTTGTGTCAATGTAAAGAACAGTACACAGATTTTAACATTACACAATACCATGTATATTATTTTTCCTAGCTTAGTGTAAACCTATCAACTGAGTGAAATAAAACCTGTCTGAAACATTAAACTGTACAAATTGACATTTTGAAGGACTCCATGATTTATCTGAAGTTAAGATTACATAAATTTTTATTCCATTTTTAAGGAAGCCTGCACAATATTTTTCATCAGTGTGAGACATTTGCAACCAGCAATGATGAATAAAATTATGGCGGATATGAAACACTTCATATTTTATTGATAAATTCTACAGACGGCGTATACTTTACGCCAGAGCGCACACTGAAGGAGAGATAGACAACCTTTTGATAATGAAATATGAGAAAACATGGGCAGACAATGATTCAAGTAAAAAATAGCCACTGGGAAAGAGCTATAGAACTTTATTTGTGGTAAACGTTTAAAGTGGAAAGCATAAAGAGAACAGTTGAGAAGATATAAGATTGGAAAGAGAGCTAAAAGTTGTGTTGTAAATGGCTGGAAAGTGCATGGGGTTAATGTGAAGTTTACAACATGTGTACACATCCAGCTTGTACGGTATGTATGAACTAACAGCATGGCAGGCCTTGAATTTTGAGGCATGCCAGTGTGATCACACACCACCACTCACCTCAAATCACTGTGAGAAGTGCGATTTTTTGCACACCTGGATAAAGAATGGGAACTCAGGAAAATCCATTAAAGTTTAAAAAAACAGCAAACCTACCACACTCCTTAATTTCCTGAGGAGTGTGGCTTGTTGCACACCTGGAAAATCTACAACTCAAGGCCTGCATGGGTGGAAATAATGGGGAATCTGGGAAGGCTCTGCCTTAGAAAGTGGTGGAAACTAAATTGTGGGTAAATTTGAAGACATAGTAATAAAGGTCTTAAATTTTAAGTTTGCCCCCCAAAGTGTAACATTATTGTTATGCAGATTTACTACTAATGAACATTGGTGGCACTTCATTCAAAGGGAGAAGGCAGTCCCCTCAAGTTTATTTTCAAAAATTTGCTAAATCTAACAGATCTCTTACTTCTCTCACAAGTATTTTCCTAATGTTCCTGTGTAAAATCATTGAATATTGAGGGTAAACCAATGAGTTATTCTGCATAAATTAAGTAAATAAGTCACAAAAAGTATTGTAACATGATTGATAGGAGCCATTCCTGAACTAGTGCACCGGGGTACACTTCAAATTGGGGAGACTGCATTTTCCCTTTAAGCTGTAGAAACTACTTTAAAATGGGTCATGTTCACATTACACAACCAACCATTACAACCTGTGTAACGTACAGTTCATTACATGGGACAGGACAAGTACCACAAATGTATCGAGGTTCTTCACAGACATCACTGCACTGCGCGTCTATTTTGACGGCCAGGCATCCACTGTACAACAATTATAACCAAAGGCGTGTCTTGCACATGTATCCATAACACACCTGCACATGTTCAGTGACGGCCAGTATGCCAAATTGAAACGCAATGACATGTGAAGAACCTCTATAGGAAAGCTCAAAGTACATTGCACAAATTCAGTGACCACAGTCTTGTTTAATGCCAAGTTACACTTGATTGTAAATTTGCTTTCCATAGGACTTTTGCATGATAGATCAAACTTTTTAAGGGGCTCATTGTGTTGTTCTTGATTATTTTGTGACTAGTTTTAAGGGAATCATTGCAGGACCATGTTTCTGATTAGCCTCATTACTCATGTATAACTTCCTTTACTTACCAGAAATGTCATAAATGGTGGTATTTGTGGACAGGGGTCGCATATAGTAAGTACGTAATGGTAAAAACTGTCTGGTCATGAATTTGTAATTACTGATTTTAATCATTAATTACCATATCATTGTCATTTTAATTGTATGTCAGATGTGCAAAATCTCTTAATTTGATCATTTACCATCAAGATGTGAGTAAATTTCAACAGGTGTGGAAAAAATAAATTTTGTGAACCAACTAAATAAGCCCTTTAAGATCAAACCCTGTATGAAACAATACCTTAGGAGATCAAGTTGTCCTTGGACATTATTCCAATCATTTCCAGTATCTCACATGACTTTATTTTTCATGCCTTTTTACGTGACATTGCAGTGCTTGTCTTTTTGACCAGTGTGATTGTGCTCACCCTCCATAGGGCCACCTGCAAATTGAAACTGAAGAGCTCAGTTGATTGCACTCCTAACATTTCCCATCAAGAAATATTTATGTCTTGCACCAACGCAACACTGCAGCACTCGAGCAGTAAGTTACAATGAAAACAGCTACTGTAGGCCGAAAAACAGCATGACACCTTATGGCATGTTTCACAGTAATGGGGTCCAAACATGGATTAGGAAAATAAGTACCAAATGAAATGTGTTTGAAGGAAACAGCTACATTGGCAAACGTATTATGCTGATCAACATCATGCTTTATGATAGAAAAAACAACTATTTCTTATTTCCACTCAAGATTATGAAAATATGGGGGTAAATGCAATCAAAATGTGACAAATTTGGATGGACATAACTCCTAACAACTTACATGAATGTTATAATCAAGGAATAACCAAGGAATTGAAATAATTTGTTGAACTTATAGCCTACATCATATTTATCAGTTTGGACATGTAATGAATACAACTGATACCATTCATCAGTCTAATAATTTTAAAGTCTGTACTGGCAATCCGAATTTAAGTGCTTCTTTTTGGCATTAGTGTCTGTCCACTAAAAGAACAAGAGCCCAATGAGCTCTGTGGTTCCTTGCTGAATGTAATGAAACTGGGCCATGAGCAAAAAACAAAATATTAACTACTGTGAAGTTTGCCTGTGACTCTGGTGACTCCTACAAAGTTTTTGGCAGAGTAGCTTAAATGCTGCCCTAGATTTTATACTTCACATGGTGCTGCATTAAATCCAGCACAAAACCACAAAACTCACATAGTTTTCTGCTAGATTTAATGCAACACCATGTGAAGTATATAAAATCTATCCAAGCTTCCTACACTGAGATATTGTGTTAAAAAGGTTTTCAGAGTGTGACCTCCAGTGACTCCAGATGACCTTTGACCTCCACCAAAAAAAAGAATTTTTCCAACCATAAGGCATTCACATACTACCATAAGTATGAAATCTATCCAAGTTTCCTATCTTGAGATATTGTTAAAAATTTAACGTTTTCAGTATTTGACCCCCAGTGACCCCAGATGATCTTTGACCTCCACCAAAAATTATGATTCATCTTCCTACCATAACCTATCCATGTACTAAGTATGAAATAAATCCAAGCTTCCTACCTTGAGATATGTTCAGCAAGTTTTCAGTGTGAGCCCCAGATGACCTTTGACCTACACTAAAAGGTAGACCTTTCATCTTCTTACCATAATGCATCCACATACTACGTATCAAATCTATCCAAGCTTCCTACCTTGAAATATTGTGCTAATGTTTTCAGTTTTTGAACCATGGTGACCTTTGACCTCCACCAAAAACAATAGGGCACACCTTCTTACTATGATGGATCTATATAGAAAGTTTAAAAGGAAATATTGCTTTTAAAATACAGCAACATGGTGTAAAAGGAAAATGCCTTATATCATTATTAAACCCTTTAGTCTCACCAATAAACTCTAGCAATAGTTCTACCTCCTCAAAATATTATGTATTACAAGAGTAACAGATGTTGTATCATTTAAATTTTTGAAAGTTTGGGTGAACAAATTGTTTTCGAGCAACAAATAACGGAATTTCTCCCTATGAGAGCCTTATTTCTTGAAAAGAAAGCTACTGTACGACCTTATCTTGAATTGTCTATCATTTTGTATCTATTAATATTGGCTTAAAAAATATGAAACTTTTCTGTAAAACAAACGCAGTATTTCCCTTTAAGTTTAGTCCAAGTTTCCCTTGTTGAGTTACAGCGTACCCAAGCCAGCGTCACTAACACACCTAACTACAACCTAACTACATACTGTAGGTTCCTTTTACTAATGCAAGGAACCAAAAATTACAAGTTGGAATAATTCCTAGATGTGGTGATCTATAATGATTACTCATGTTTGGTTATGAACTAGGAGTG
>WURT03132014.1:0-11472 GCA_009936505.3 Holothuria glaberrima | reverse complement strand
TATATATGTATATATATTGTTATCGTCACCGATAAGATTCTCGGCAGACTGCACAAGTATTCACTTGGCCGGTGTCTAAGCAGCAGGCGTGGCAAGAATGCACGCCTGTAGGTGTTTTTTTTTTATGAGTAGCGTGGGTTAACATGGCTATGCTGGTCACTTCTGTTCCATCTTACGTTTCGTTCGCCCGCATCCTCTGGCAAGACCGTTCTTCTTCTGAGTTTACCCCAGTCACCGCCGTTATCCCAGTCACCCCCTGTCAACCCAGCTACCCGCAGTTATCTCATTGTGTGTGAAGCAATAACCCCGTAACGATTTTGTAAGTCAAAGTAAAGCATAAGCATAAAGTATTTTGGAAGTGTCATGATGTGTCTGAAATGTTAAATGAGTATCTAAAAATGTATGTCTTTTTGTTTCCCGCAGAGAAACATGTCAGGTTATTTTTGTTTGATATCCGTTTATATCGTATGTTTTATCCTGTGTATGTTATCTGTGTGTGCCTGAAATGTAGGCTACTTTTTCCTTGAAAGCATGTATCCATACATGTAATGCATTGTGTGTGTGTGGTTTTTTTTTTCTAATTTATGGCACGTGTGCGAAATAAAGGGGTAAAACATGGTTCGTACGCCTCTCTTGTAGTGATTTCGAGTCACACACAGTGACATACATATATACATACATATATATATATAGGGTCGAAATGCTGCGGAGCACTATAGAAATGTGTAGGTCGATAAAGGTAGTAAGTAATAAGTGCTAAATGTTTGCGGAAAATTCCACGACGTTTCGAGTATAAACTCTTCATCATGTGGCAAAAATGCAACTGAACAACAATCAAATAGAAGTAGAGAGCCCACATTAAAAACCGGCACGAACAGATCGGTTGTAAAATTGAAAAATGACATGAACAGATCGGTTGAAAAAAATGAAAAATGACACGGTGGAAAAACAGCGATATGAGGGCTGAGTGAAACTGGTAAAAAGTAAGTTCAAAAGGGAGCAAGTTAAAAAAAGGTCCATTCTAACTTTAAGACCGTGTGGGAAGAGGGTTCCGAGCTTCATGATAAGCCGGATTTCGACAGTCAGGCGGTCACGGTCGGAACCTCTGCACATTTTAGCTGGGGTAACTGCTAGGTCCTTTATCGAGCAAGTGATGGGGGATTGAAATGTGTAGCTACGGATAACCTTGAAGGTTTTGTTTGATGGACCTGAGGTGTTCAGTTACTCGGTCAGCGATAAGTTGGTTGGTTGGTTGGTTGGTTGGTTGGTTGGTTAGTTAGATGAGGTTGTACGGCTCAATTTCTAACCAATGGGTTTAAGTCGGGCCGGCCACGGCCTTTTTTCCAGTTGTGGCTCACTGGCTTATTGTCCCTACTCCATTGCTTATGCTGAGCACCAAGCACAATGGCAGTAGGTTTCATTTTTAAAGTCTTTGGTATGACACGGCCAGGATTCGAACCCCCGACCTTCCAGAAAATGTTGAAGAGGGTGTTTTTGCCAACTATTGGGAATGTATATATATATATATATGTATATATACATATATATATATATACATATATATATATATAAACTTGTCAAACCTTATTCTAATATATCACTAAAAGGTACAATCTATTTTTGTAACAAAAGTTTGTCATCATTTGTCAGCCAGGGTTATGTTCGTTGTTCGTTAAAGGGAGAATACAGTCACCCCAATCAAGAATTGTATAGTAGACTATCCAATTTCCTGAATGGCTCTTGAGAATCATGTAACACTATTTTTCTCACTCAGTTGTAAAATTTACAATGAGTAACTGTTTGGTTTACCTTGAATATGCAATATTCATCATAAAAGATACTTGGAAGAGAAGTAAGAAGAAAATTTTGTGACATTTAGCTATTGTTTTAAAATAAGTTTGAGGCGACTGCTTATGACCTTTAAAAAACAGAAGTGAGCTATTGTCAATCTGTATAGGCGCAGGAAAACTAGTTTCTATTGTGTAACAGATATCCAATCCCCGAGTAATAAGCAGATGACCGTCAGCTTTCCGTGGCTCTTCTGACATGCATGACTAAGCTCACCTTGGGGAAACAGTGCTATTCCTTCACTTGCTAAATACACCTGACGAGATCATCGGCTTTGCCGGCAATATGAAACAGATCTGTAGTGTAGTGATATAGTGTTATGAACTAGCCAGGTTCATCTTTCTAGTTATTTCGCTGTTTCACACAAACACACTCATATATATATATATATAGTCGGGCTACGCACATTGAAGTGAGCAAAATGGCAGCGTGGGTAGTCTTTTTTCATATTTTCTTTAAACTCTAAGTATTTCATGTGAATCAATGACACGTGTTCTCAGAGAGGAAATATTTACATGTATTTGCATTTCTGGGTAAATTTCCAAGACAACAAAAAGCAAATTACCATCATTTTCTCTTTCACAATAATGCAGTTAAGATCAATCCGTATGCTGTTTTTATATCTACACCATAAGTCACCTTCAGCTTTATACAGAATTGTTGATGAGAATTGAAACTATAATTTCACTAGTGCATATTTAAGAGTTGCTGATGACGAAAGCTTTGACCCAGAAATAAAACTGGTATCACAACGAGTAAAAAGTAAGCAAGCGGGTAACACTGCTCTACTCTATATGATCAGTTTATATATCATTATATGTATATATATATATATACAGAGGCGTAACTAGGGTGGGGCAAGTAGGGCACGTGCCCTGGGCGCCGCTCAGGGGGCGCCAATCTTCAGCTGGAAAAAAATCAGTCATATAATATTCTTTCGATTATCATGGCAATATGACAGCATGTGTCTTACTATGAAATTTCGTCAGAATGAGAAACCATTTCACGCGAATGTAGGACTTTTCTGCCAGGTTGCGTTGTATCTGCCCTCCCAACGAGTTCACCGAAATTGTTCCACTTCCACCGCCTCTATATTCAGAACGACTGGTGTGAGGAGTCTATCAAAGAACTATGCAATAGCTGTCTTCACGATCACAAAACAGCAAAACTAAAGACGATTATTGTTTGACAGTTTGACATTTTTGAGCAGGTAAGCCCTGTTTGCAAAAGGCTGGGCGAATTTTATGGTATTGATATTGATGGACAACAACTGTACGAGAATAATCTGGATTGCAGGATGCTGCTTTCTAGTCGACCTAACACGATAATATCAAGACCTGAAGGCCTATTAGAATTCATCGTTCAGTATGGAGATGAGAGCGTCTTCCCAAATCTCCGCATCGCTACTCAAATAATGCTAACCCTCGCAGTTTCTCTCGCCAGCTGCGAGAGGTCAATCAGCAAGTTGAAACTGATACTATTCAATTTAATTCAATTCAGTTCATTTCTCATATGTACATGTTCATCAACAAAATTACATTCGTCCGAAATAGTTTGCATACATATTAATGGACACTAGAAAAAAACATTACTGTTCATGAAAGCTATAGTGACCATGCAACAAAGGAAACAAAAGAAGCCAAAAGGAAGAAAAAGAAGAGACAGTCAGAAAAAAGAAGAAAAAAATCTTCTCTGGATATTAATACAATTCAGATGAATATTTAGAGCTTAAATCTTAAAAGTGATAATAGTTTATGAGAAAACGTTTAAGATTTGTTTTGGAAAGAACGAAGTGAAGTACTAGATCTTACATTAAGGGGAAGGTGTGCCAAATATTATAACAATGATTTCGAAGAAGTAATTTCATGCTGCTTCCAGGTTAAATTCTCGTCAATGGTCAATCCTAAGTACTTTGTGTAAGGTGACTTGGTAAATTTGGTACCATTAAAGCCAAAGCTCTCAAAGCATTCATGATCATTTCGTTTACATGCATGAAAAATTGTATAAGTGGTCTTGCCAATATGCAGTGTAAGTTTATTTGATTCAACCAGATATTTAATAGGCTTAGAGTTGAAGTGGCCATTTCAATTAACTTTGTACAATTTTTGTTAGCTAGGAAGACGTTGGTATCATCAGCAAAGAGGCGAATTGGTACATTGGGAGCAGCATTTTGAATGTCATTTACATATAAACTTGGGTCATAGCAGACTATGTGATCTCGCTCTAATGAGTGTAGAAAAAGAAGAGTCGGAAAAAACTGACTTCGAGCATACCATCGACCTATTCCCTTCATTGAAAGCAAGGAAGATAAAGCGTTATTTACTTAGTCTCCTACCATTATAATTCAAAAGACGAATGGGGGGGGGACTAGGGTGTGTATAATTCTTGGACTGGTAGTATGATGCAGGGAAGGGGCACCATTTCAGTGTTTACCCTGGGCACTGTTTTGGGTAGTTACGCCCCTGTTAGCTGGCTGGCCATATTTGCAGAGACCATAATGGCGCTGGCAGAGTAGACCAATATTAGATTTGACAGTCACTGAATGGGGAAAAATAGCATCACGAAATGGAATCAATGAAACTTATAGCATGGGTATCTCAGTATGAAAAATGGCTGCATCTTTATGCAGAGCAGCATAGGCAGCCACAGTGCAAAATGCATCAGGCAGATCAACGTATAATGTAAGTTTTGTTAGGCCTACTAATAAGCAAGCTTAGTGGTTTAAGACGCTGCCCGGAAAGCTGTTGATGACGGGTTCATATCCTTGGTGCGGTTCAATTTTTCTCTCTGGTATTTTCTTCCAACCTTTCTTTCCATGATAAGGGTAAATTTTAACGAGGCTCTTGCATAAATTTTGCCCCACAATTCCAAATTGTCTGCTCGAATGGAATGGGGGAAAGCTGCAACCCCTCCCCACCTCACAGAATTATGGGTGCTACTTCTACAAAGAAAATCATTGTCCATTCGGTGTTAGCAATGTACAATCGGTACTTCTTCGCATCATGCTTCAGAACAGATTAAAGTCAAGAAACCAAACAAGCTTTCCTGCTAAATCATTGCTTTGTAATACGTTTCCACCAGCGGTGTCAAATATCTTGTCACGTGCCTTTCACAAGGTATACAGGTTAATTCTTATCTTCTACCGTCAAAATAATGTTACGAAAACTCACATGTGTCAACAGTCCTCACATTTTTATTTCTATGGTTTTTCAAATATCAGCGATGGCAGGGACCTTTAAAACATTATGGCCCCTTATCGGCGATGACAGGGACCTTTAAAACATTATGGCCCCTTAAGACAAACATTGCACTCACGCGATTCTGTTCATCTTACACCTCATATTCTTACAGAGGTTCTTCACGACGTTACTGCGCTGCGCGTATATTTTGACGGCCATGCGTCCTAAGGCCGTGTCGTACGCGCGTATCGATAAAGCGCCTTCTGCTCATGTTCAGTGACGGCCAGTATGCCAAATTAAAACGCAATGACGTCACGTGAAGAACCTCTATAGGAAGCAAGTTCTTGTTGAACTTTCTATTTCGTATCCACGCTGTGAGTTAATGTGGTAATCAACGAAACATAACTTGGATAAAAGGCAGATGTTTTGCACAGGATCAGAGGCGTAAGGCGGCAAAGGTGAGGATCCCACACGGTTGTTGAAAACGGGATTCTTTGGGTAATTGCAGTTCTTGCATGATGTAAGGGAAGAATATTTGATGAATCAAAAGTCCTTAAATTCAACTCAGTACAATAATTTTTTAATTGTATTTTAGGGATATTTCCAGCCTGTTCGCAACCACCGGTCCCTTATTGGTCCAAAGGGAGAAGGAAATGGGGAGGGGGCTTCGTCGTGCCCATTGAGGGAGCAAATGTGTTCAACTACTCTGTAGGTGGTAGCCTTCTAAGATAAAAGTAGAACTTAGACAATATGAACAAATCAGTGTACAGAATTTAAAGTCATCTCGGCTTACAGCCAAATTTGATTTCTGTCACTAGAAATTGTAGAAATATACTTTTTTCTTTCTTTTTAAGTAGTATTATGAAAATCAGAATTAAAATTCTAGCCTTTATAAAAACAGCTACTTTACATAGCAGTGTGACCACGTATGTTGCACTTGCTACATGTTTTTACACCTTTCGAAGCCTGTAGCACGAGTTTTGTAGAGTAGCAGTCCTTTAAATCTGCAACTTCGTAAATTACTATAATATGGGTAATAGGGACAGAAAATACTGATTGTCCAAAAGTGACGTGTTGTAATAAGTGACGAATCTCAAAAAGGGGTGGGAAATCAGACTGTTCGAGAGTACCGTGTGCAGAGCAGATGTCTAAGAATAATTTAAATAAGGTATTGCACCATGATGTTATTAAGTTTAGTTCAGTTTCATCCGTACTCATGTAAGTAACAACTGATGTAAGCATCGAGCATAAATACATAGCCTACTTCATAACAGTAAGACTGATTCAATGAAAACAAACTCGAAACTGGTGGAAACAGCCACTTAATGGATTAAAATCGTAGGAAAATGTCACGGATTACACCAAAGTCATCTGGAACTGTCAGTTAGGTTTGTTGTCCCTTCGTGTGGATGGGTAGATCCGTTGAGAAGAACTCCTTCGAGAGTAACGTTTGGTTTCGCCCCTCTGTTCCTCGCTAGAGAGTCGAGAAGACTTTGGAAAAAGTCCCATCTGGAATATCAATTTTCCCAGGGCCTGTGGGTGGGCCGGGATCCCGAGTAAAAAGGGCTTTGCGATTAGCTCTTGAACTGGTTCTGGTTCAAGTCATGACCTCTTTACACGTTTAAGAAGCTCTTGAAGCTCTTGTATTCGATTAGAAATTGAAGTGATCACTACCGGTAGCAAATAAATTCATATTACTGCCATGCAAGCACAGCACCACCCTACAACCAAAGAAGGCTATACTTGTCGGGAAAGCTTAACAAGACATATTTCTTTATTTTATCTCTTGAGGGACTAAGCGTCTCTTTCTACGTGCTCTTCGACCCTAATATCTAAAACATAACCAATTGAGACATCCAAATATTAAAATTTTGAGACAGATGTAATGTTAGGTCAGCTTTCTTTTTTCTATCGATTTCTACTTGTATCAAACATGAGTTCCCATGGTTACGGTGAACATGATCGTATCTCTAGGATATATGCTGTTTTATGAAACATTGTAGTCCGTTGAGTGTTCCTATGAGCTAAATCATTTGCAGCGTATGTTACTTGTCTTTGAACTTAGATGCATGTTGTACATAATTTTTGTTCGATCTGTTTTTCATCTTTCTCGGAATTATCAAGGGCATCACCTAATGAGTAGCGTTCTTCGCAAATCGTCTTCTTACCGGGATTTTGTCTTCATGTATCCAATCTTGGAAGTTTTATGACAGCACTTTAACGGTGCAGGTAATCGCAGCACTTACAGATTCGCCGCTTCCGTGAATGAAATTCCTATTCTCCTCAGTAATGATGTAAATTATGGGAGACAGACAATCAATTTATTAATATTACTTATTACAATTGTCAAATCTACTTCAGTAAAAATCTGTCTGAAAGGAAAGTTTTGGTGACAATTATTGATATAGAGACTGATTTAAACGAAATGGCAGGGCTTAGGGGAGGTGGTTGGTCTTTATGAGGCCTATACTGACACCGAAGCCACTTCAATATGGTCCATTTGTGTCAAAAGTCTGTTTACCATATCACAATGACAAAGCTTTGGATCGTTGCTTTAAGCTTAAGATAAATGGGTACATAGGCGTGAGAGAGCGGGGCTAGGGGGTGAACGTTGTTTCGTACTGCTCTCCTGGGAAGGGTCTGGGAAGGGGTATCCCTTTACCCTTTGAAAAGTTAAGTGTTTAGTCGAGGATCATTAGATGCAATTTGGTGCCACATGTAGTGACAAGTAAAGGTGTGCGTGGACCGCTCAAAACCGGGACCAAACTGAAACCAACCGCCCGAAAGCGAAGAGTGATCTCAGACCGACGGTTGGGTGGTCTGACCTGTCATGAAAACGACACCATTTCAGTCTCAGGTGGTCTGTTTTCTACCCAACTCGAGAATAACCGAAAAATGGGCGATTCAATTGGTGTTAACTTAATGTCTTTTCTTCCAAGGCACAATTACCACCCCCACTAAGCAAAAATATTACAACCATATAGGTTGTATATGCTCTGTGTACCATGGAGAAGATAATGTCAACTACACGCTCCATAGGCCTACTTGTTCCATGAAAGCTTCCGTCAAGTTTTTTTCTCAGGATGGTCCTGGGTGCCTTGAGAGCTTCGTCGGTTTGGATGGTTTGGCTAACCCCAAACTGATGCCGGTTTGGTCTCAGGGGAGGGGTCTGAGTATAATGCTTCGTCGGTTTCGGGTGGTACTAGTTATGTCCAAACCGACAATTAGGTTGTTATTGACATCATAAAACCAGACCGACGAACACTTTCAGTGACAAAGTAGGTAAGACACGCAATGACTGCACATGATTAATACTGTTAGAAACGTATTCTTAGGAATGATTGTCACTTATAAACAGCAGTGCACAAAGAAACATACCAACCTGGATTCTGATTGATCTGTTTCATGACATTACTAATGAAGTGCATATCAAACGGTTTTTCGTTTCAAATCAATCAAAACACCTTCAGTGTCACATATTATACAAACACAGCACAACGTGTGTGTTATAACAACACCAACATTAGTAGTAACATAAGGGGCTTTTTGTGCTAGTCATTTGTGAGCCTTTTTTGATGAAGTTTAATTTATTTTAGAGGGTTATCATAGCTTGGAAGATTGGTTCTGCAGGGCAACCCCACAAAGAGTGTTTTCGGTGGCCTAACCCCAAAACCGCCCCTAAAAATCATTCCGTAAAGTTGTGGCATGAACGCAATTAACTCAGGACGTGCTATGCATGGTATCAGTGATACCTTAAACTGAAATGTTTCTTTTATAATGTATCAACATTTCAAGGACAAACTAAAGCTGTGAGCATTGCAAAACCATTCGCTAATAAATTCTGACAATGCTAAACTTCACAAAATTATTGCACATTACAAGGCATACTGATGTTTTGCATTTGAAAATTTGAAAGTAAACGTAAGTAACTATTCATAAGGTGCATAACACTGATTTTTTTCTGTGAGAATCTTACTCTTTGAAATTAGAGCTACTCAACACACCATATTGAAGCGCCCTCCGGTTACTTGAAATTGTGTTGGGGTTTATTTTCTTCTTTTGTACATTCTTCGTTTCGAGAGATTACGTAATAAGATGTCTGTGTTTCATTCCAGGGAAGGTTTGTGTTTTGTTTGTACGAAGGGAACGGGGTGGGTGGCACTTGCCGTTTTCCTTTTGTCAAGGGCTTAGTTCATCGTTAAGTAATTAAAAATTGTAATAAATTTTTGAGTTGGCCGGCCACCTTCTGTAAGTTCAAAAGGTAAAGTGCAATTTTGTTAACTTGTACTGTTTTTCTCTGTTAGGCAAGTCACATTTCTGAATTGTTTCCATTAAATCTAGGTTAGGCCGAAAGCATGGCCATTTTTAATTATCTAGATTTCCTTCCGTTATTTTGTATCGTATGTTTACTTGACTTTACCGGGAACGAGCCTTCAGCTTCCCCCAGCAGGGCCCACGGCCTCACACCCAAGGGATGTTACAATAAACCCCTTGTTGCGGGCCTGATAAAGAAAATTGTCTAGCTTCCTGAGACGGTGAAGATATTCACATATAAACATCAACATGTGATTCACGTTTGTACATAGCCAGCTATAGCCTAGTATACTTACGTGTTACATAGAAGTTGAATTATATAGGCAAGTATACCTTACAGGTGTCGTATCATATGTACGTCAGTCAACACAGTAGAATATGTTTATGCTATCATATCACTATGTGTTTCTAACGATGTAGGCTACATCTTTATCTAACTGAAAATAGAGTAACACCGAATAAATCAATTATCATGACCATGTAAGGTAAATATTGCAGTTATTGCGTTTATAAATTGTATCAACACGGCAAAGACATAAAATAACTCTGACGGCATTATAAAATTAGTGTTGCCAAGAAACTCCGATAATGGCTTTTTTTCGAACAATTAAACGTTTTACAAGAGTTCTGGTTGTTGCAGTATTTAAAACTTAAAAAGTTTGGTAAACTTACTTATTATGATTTAAAAGGCAGTGTTATTTCCAGTTTGAATCTTATTTCTTGAAAATATAGGTTACAGCGCTTCCTTAATTTGAACTTTATATCATTCTATATTTATTTATCATGGTTTTAAAGGCATCGGTGTTATCTCTTATCTGTACTACAAACACTTCCCTTTAGTTTACAAGCATATATGTTGGCCTGAAACTACATGTGAATTAACAGTCGAAATTTTTGCACTGACATCTTGACCTTAAAATGGCTTTGCAACTCTCATCCGATTATAATTCACTCATATTAGGATAGGAAGAACTTTAGAGAAAATCAAATGTATAAGAACGGATAACACGATTAGCTTATTATTCCAGAAATGTTGTAGTTTTCATGACTATAGGGCCTACTTTCTTTTTAACGACCTCATTAAAATTGATGTATGTAATAAGGCTTTAAAACTCAGCCGAGAGAATTGTCCGGTTCCTAATTCTTTTAAGAAGATTTATTTCAGTTCTTTGTTGTTTAAAATCATTTCACTAAGGGGGGGGGGGGTAAAAGGGGGAAGATAACGTGTAATTGTTGTTTGAAAGAAGTTGTTCACAGTTTAATTTTAAACTGATCTTCACTTTTTGCAATATTCATCTATTCTATTATAGAAGCGGTTTTCTTACAAGTGTAGTTACTATGGAAGGCCACGGAGGACAAAAAATTTTTTGTTCATCATCTTGAAACATTAGCTCATGATATATATATATATATATATTACAACTAATAAGGTTCACAATTATTTACTCTCTCAGCTATTCAGTTTACCCCATATAGTGATACTATTATCATCTTCAAACTCGTAAAGAACTGACAAGCATTCAGTTGCACCTCATTTTCAAGTTAAGTGTTTTCGGGCTGCTGTAGGTATATTACCATATGAGCGGTCAAACAAGGTAATATAACTCTGGTCGAACGAATATTGTCTGCATGCATTCCGTGTCATATATCGACACCGTGTCCCGGTGACTTATACAATTTACAGAGGCTTTGAATAGAAGACTCTAACCTCGTTTTAATAACATAAACCTGCATGTTAAGCTTCTGGGAGCTTATGGAAGTCAGTTTTGTCGCAGTGGGGTTTTCAATCTCTCGCAAAAGGCATCGTGATCTTTGCCTTGTTGTGTCCCGGCCTCTAACTGATGTTGATTTAACCTACTATTGACTTTATCTTTACTAACAACGGTACCTAGGTACAGCGACTGACATTGAGTGATATTTGGAACACTGGGATGTGCATCCAGCTACGATGGATGAAGCCTTCATAGTAGCTCTCTGTGCCTTCTACCACATAGTGGCTTTCGCTCCTGATAGTCATTCTTAATGCAACACCAGTAGGAACAGTAGCTGATGCAAAGCCATACGAACAGAGGAATAAGGCAAGACTGTGTCGGAAGCAGCCGGTGTATATCAGTAAGATATATACATATAT
>WURT03132002.1:6387-29489 GCA_009936505.3 Holothuria glaberrima | reverse complement strand
TTGAACAAGCTCATAAATTGTCATTATCAAGTATTAGAGGTTACACTCTTCATAGTACACCAGGTTTCTGTTTGATTTTATGTCACTATAATGAAAATTCACCCCATTTAACGTATGTTATGCCAGAGGACACCACGAGTAACATACTGTTACGTATACAATTAGCCCTACACTCCAACATGTTAGGTATTGTTGGGCCAATCGCTCCTGCGTAGGCTAGGGGGTGAGCTCCATAAAAGAGATGACACAGTTTAGGCAAAAAACTAAGAGTTCAAGTTGATTTGATTTCACTCAGTTCTTCTTGATTTTATTTGCTGATTATTCTTCCTCCAAAAAAATGCAATTACGAAGAATTAAAAGGCCGGCCAAGTACAGAAATCAGATATATACAGGTGAGTTCGTGTTTCGTCTTAGAGGTCTGCAGCACGACTGAAAGGTTGAGAGGCTTGGGCTTCCAGGCCCTCGTGTATCTCGTGGCTGTATAGGGAACCGTATGCAGTCCCCCGATTGGTTAAAAGTTGTGACGTATACTCAAAATAAATATTAATTAATACGACAATATTGTATGACCAATAAGGAGGCTGCAGAAAGTAAAACTGGCCACACCTTAAAAGGAATATTATGGGATATCGCTTCCACATGGAACTTTCAACGTGAAATGGGGAATACGTGACAGGAAACAGGAAAGGACCTGGGGATCTAGGACAATAGGGAGGAAGTGTATTACTATGGGATAGGCTGCTGATTGGCTGGAAGTACTATGCCATAAATAAATGACCAATCACTGATGAGAGGGGAAACCAGACAGACTAGGTGTCATGTGCAATGTCTAACTTTCATGCAAACGAGGTATTGCACCATCAGTAGGCAATCTTAGTGATAAACAACAAAATGGCATTCAGCATCAATCTACACTGTACTACCTATACATACTACATGACAATACGTTACATGAACTGTTATCAAATATTTTGCATAAGATATTGAGCCTTTTTTTATTTATGTGTGTAAAATTGAAGTAGTACTCTTACTAAAAAACATAATTCTGGGAACACATCAATAATGTAAGTAAGATAGGCAGAAATGAGAGTTATCTGCAACACTTATTTTTATGTCACACTTTGGTGTCCTAAATAACATATGTTTTAGAAGAAAAATCATTAATAACTTCACGTACACAAGTATTATGGTCAAATAATTATCTCTGCTATGTGATACGATACTACTATAGAGAATAAATATAGAAACTGATATGAACATTTGTCCCTTTAAAAAACACAGCACATCAAAATTTATTCACAAATAATCTCTCCAGTATCATATCTTTACATATATCATAGACTACAGTACACAGTAGACCTATTACTGTCATCTCTGAATATGACTGTTTTCAAAAAACTAAAAAGCCAAAAGGGAGTTAAGTGCCCCTTGCCCCCAAAGCTGTCATGAGCAGCACACCATGCTCATGTGTCTGCACCATATTCTGAGCATTTGATGTGACCAAAATATCTCTTGGAATTTCTAGATTAATTTACTCAGGGAAAACTCAGGGAATTTTATTTTCATGAAATGCTGGGAACCCTGATGATGTAAGTGCCTTTTCATAAAGTTGCAAAGATAACTTTTCCCCAGTGTATACTAGTTTAACATCTACGTAGATACTCGTCCTCATATAGCACCATGTTTGTGCCTCCAGTTGTGTCATAACAGTCAGGTGATCTTTTGGGGCATTTGGATCGCAATTGCCTTTTCGTGCATTTTCTTCAAATTTCATTTATGCCAAACTGCAAAGGTTTTAAATGCGTGTGAAATGATGAATACGGTATCCATTTTAGCGGCGTCATGCCCCACTTTAATAGCCCTCTAGATACCAGAAATGGAAGCAAAAGCTTTTGGTGCAGCCTCATGAATGATTACATCCATCAGTAAACTGACGTAGTAGCTAATGCAACCAGTCAACAGTGTCACTTGTAAGTTGTTTTATTTCAAAAAAAAGGACTGATGAAACAATACTGGGACATGGACAAAAAAAAGTGATTTCCAGCCTAGCAGTTTATGACAAACTCATTTACAGTTGACAGTGAACTTTACTTCTTTATTAAAAATTTGATAACGATTTGGCGTCTAAAGTATAAATATTATATAACAACCGGAAACAGTACAACTCTGTGTCAATTTTAAAATTTTCTTATGATTTTTTCTTGTTTTAGGAACTTCTTTGGATGATGTATGACCTCAATTTACTTAAAAGGTAAAGTAATCTTGAGGTTTGCAGTAAACCTTTTAGAGACATCCTGTACGAAAATGGGAGTAAGGGCTTCGAGCATCTGGATGTAAAAGCTATTTTAACTTTGATATGTTAGGATAGATTTCACATGTGGAGTTCCTTGTGGAGTAGGAATTCCCTGTTTCCTAATAGTATGTGAAAAAAGAGAATGTCAGGCATCACTTGACATTTATTTCAAGAGGTATTGTATTTCACTTTGTAAAACAGATGTTACACAATAGGTTTCAATTAGTTGATATGTTAACACTTGCACAGGGCAATCTATGGAAGACATTGCTATTAGTCTTGTCTGTCTCCATGGTGTTTCCTTCATATTTTAGGGGTCATATCTTTAAGTTATAGGTTTATGGCTTGGTGATGTCAAAAAGGGGAAGTGCCTTTTGTAGAGGAATTTCCAAGTGTGTATATAGTAACACAGCACAACAATATAAAATGGTGCTTTCCAGAGGATTCGGGATGAAATGCTCAAATTTAGACTTCATCATGTCCATACTGTATGATAGTAAGGTAAAATTGGACAGTGTAAGAAATTTGTGCTTCTTTATTATTCGACACTGGGGCAAAGTGTGTCTGAACTTGTGTAATGATCCAAGTTGAAAGCATATTTGGGTATATGTAATTCGTTTAAGCCAATCAAATTGAAGTAGATGGAAACCTACCTACTTATCCTCTGTTCATTTTCCTGACTGTCTATTCAACTCAGTTTGAGGTATGCTTACATAATATGTCTGTGAGACTGCATAACTATGTGTTCATCCATTTCAGTGGGTTTGAAGTGAGACTAATGCTTATTATAATGGACAGTATTTTTCATAATGTGCCAAATTTTCTCGAAAGGAAGTCTCATTTTGCAGCCTAATATTGATGTTTAGTTGAAGCTAGTGATGAAAATTTTGAAACCATTCCAAGGACCTGGAATACTCTATACATAAGGAAAGTGATGGAATGCAATTGCACTTGGGATCTTACATTCACAAAAAGAGTAGAAGCAGCTCTAATTATACCAAATCTATTTCTCTCCTACTTACCTCCCCAATTACTACTATTGGACAGTCCATCTACTACAGAATGATCCTTTCAAATGAAATCTAATTACACCAAATTTCTATTCTGGTTGATTTAAAAAATCTTACAAGTTCTTGAAATATAAATAATTTGCAACAGAATTTCTGCTTTGTTTTTATTTCTCTCTATTTGTGGAATAAAATTGCATTCATTGACTTTGTTTTAGAATTTTGTTGTTAAACTGTAGAACCTGGTTCTTGAAATGTTCAAAACTCATGTCAGGTTTGTGTAAAACATGTGCAAGAAGCCTTTGTTTGCAAGTAATTGGTAGTTTTAAATATGATTACACTAGGATATTTGTGGAAACAAAAGTTCTCATTCTGTGGTGAATTTCTCTTTCTTTGATTAAAATATTGACCTTGCCTGTTCTTCATTGTTTCACATGTAGATATCCGTTAGCCTTGGGGAACCTTGGTGACCTGGAAAGTGTAGAGCCTACTCTTGGGAGGCCATCAACACAAGAGCTTTTTAAGGAAGCCATACAAGTGTCTTCTGAGCTGTATGACAACTGCCATGTTTACCCTTACACATACTTAGGGGGGCATCTTTATCGGGCCAAAGACTATGTGGGTGCAATGGATAGCTGGACTTCTGCGGCTTCTGTCGTGAGCAAGTAAATGAAGTCTTCTTCTTGTTAAGGCTGTGCTGAAAACTGGTCTTGATTTAGAAACCAGTTAAAACCAATTTGGTTTGATTTCAAAATTTCTAGAAAAATTGAACAGCTATTTGTTGAACACCTGTTTATAACTGATCACGATGCGACTTCAATTTCAAAATTTTATTACGCCACACATTCCACACTTCTTCACATCAAAGATCACTATCCTTTAGAACAGAAATGTGTAGAAATTTGTTGTTCATAATTTTCATAAAACTTGTGAAAATTTCCTGAACATTTTGGTTTGTAAGAATATTTTCATGAGAAGTAACTTGTAGGCTAACAGTATCTAATTTTGCTGCAAAAACCACTAACTTAACCTTCTCATGCTGCGGCTGTACCCAGATCATCAGCCATCTCAAAAAATTTCTCAACATAATAGGTGATTTCGAGCATATCTACTATAAATTCTCTGTCATATAACAACTTTGCAAGCTTTTTCTTCTCTGTTCATTTCAATTTTCCAGTGACCTGCTGATATCATCCATCTGTTTGGATTTATATGGGGCCAAGCCCACATGGGCAGCAATCCTGGGGGGGAGATGTGACCCCTGGGAAGGGGGGGAACGCGTTCCCGCAATATTTGAGAAATCACCCATTAACTTTGATGTTTCACACAATAAATTATTTGGAAAATGGGATTGTGTCCCCCCAATATGGAGTAATAACAGTAATTGACATGATCACACATGAAAATTAAGCAGATTCCTCGAAATGGAAAATTCTTTTATTACATCACGTCATTTGGCCAGTCATGGTCGTAAGGCAGGAAACACAACATAGGTAAAATGATGTGTATGTAACATGTAAACTAAGTCCTCTATTCATTGATAAGGGTCGTTGTGAGATAGTGTGCACCCCTCAAAATGAAATAAGTGGTGAAAGCCATTTTGATAGGAATATCTTTGTGGAAAAAAAAGCTCATAATGTATGTATTGTGACATTGTTTAAATAGCACATTACTCTTGAAAATTAGATAGATGGTATAGTACATTGTGTAACTGAAATGTGCATTTTCACAACAAATTTGAGTCTCTAATTAAAGCAGAGGACCCTGGTAATGATGTAGTTTGAAGTCTATTGGTAGGCAATGTTCAATTATACACATTACGTAAGAATATGAACAGGTGATGCAGTATTGTGCATTGGAAGTGGGTTGAGTTGCAACACTGATGGAATTCTGACAGGTCTGTCTGGTGCCCACACACCTGTACAGGTGTACACTGTCTCAAAATAATGGTCCTCACCAAATGAACACAGGATGGGACATGGTAAATTATATGCAATCTTTCGTAAATTGGATGGTTTTCCTGCCTTCGTTTTCCTAGATTCCAAAGCAAGGATGTGTAGTATTTTGATTAGGCTACTTTTCGCAATCGATCATGTTCAATAAGTGAATATGGGCATGACCCTACTATATATGCAAACAAAGTTCCTAGCATAAGCTCAATGTGGGGCTATGAACAGTTGGATGAGATCATGGGATTGTTGGAAAATCGGGAAAGACGGAAAACTTAAGGCTGAAATGGACCGGTTGGTACATGACAGAGACTGCCATACAAGTGATAATCAAAACCAACAAGTTGCATTGTCAAAGTTTTTGATTTTGTAGACATGTCTTGAAGTATGGATCATAAGAAGGCAGTATAGGCAACTTTTGGGCTAAAGTCAGCTACCTTAAGGCTACAGGCTATCATTCAAGTTGAATAGGAAGTTTTATGGAAGTTAGGATTGTCAAATGGCCATACATTTGTGTTAAAAGATAGCTGACTTTGTGGTGTGAAATGTGTGGCAGAAAAAAATTTTAAAAACAGAAGTCAAACTACTATCGGCTGAAGACTGCTTTTTTCAACTACTGGTTTTTCGGTTGTGCAAAAACTTTTAAGTCAAATCAAACTGAAACTGGTTTTGTGAACATTGGCTGATATTCTCCATTTTTGTCCTGACTTGATATCAGTAAAAATTCATTTTAAATGCCAGTATCACGTAACCAATATTTATGGTCCTATATGTCATGAAAATGGTACACTAATTGAGAATTTTAAATCAAGTGCCAATATTTACCTCAGGATGAAATGACGCTTGTGATGACCAGTAGCCTATGGTCGGTATGCAGGATGCTTATTTCCCAATATTGGTATCTTCCAATATTGAGGAATGAAATATTGACATTGGTAATATCAGCTATTTTCAATATTGGCACAACACTAACTTATTCCACAACAGCTCTGAACTGTCGATTACTAGCTTATGAATAGGCCAGTAGGTTTTCTAATGGCAATGGCAGTTCACTGCCATTGTCAGAGATTTGTAGTGGTCAAACGAAGGTAAAACCTTTGATTCAGTAAACGAAGTGGCCAAAAACTAGTTGTGTTACAATACTTTATTGCAACCTTGCATCAGAACACAAACTGTAATTCCAAAATATGGTTTCTGTGTGTATTTTGGACAGTATTTAATTTCCTCACTAGTTGAGAGTCTACGGAAACTGGATTTGCCTTGAGACTCCTGGCTAGTATCCGTGACTCTGAAGGTAACCCAACCAAGTCTGATAAAAACTAAATTTGTGAAAGAAAGCTTAAAATGGAGGAAGTTTATACCAATTGCCTTGTGAAGATTCCTCAACTTTGTTGTTTTTGCTATCATGTGACCAAAAGCTTTTCCCTCTATGATGAATGATTTGCTGATGTTCACATTCACAGGTACAACTATAACCGTGAAGATGAGGAGGTTTACAAAGAATTCTTGCAAATAGCTAACGATAATATTCCATCCATTATGAAGTCTGGATCCACTGGTAGTTGTGAGCAGGCTGTCGAATTTACAAAGTCATCACAGTGCTTTGCCAACTTTCTGAAATTCTATGACGGCATCTGCAAGTGGGAGGAAGAGAGCCAAACACCAGTGCTTCACATAACATGGGCCAAAAATTTCATCGCATCTGTGACAAAGTTCCCTGCGAAAGTACGAGGACAGGTGGAAGTAGAAGATCCGGAAGGGGAAGCTAATGGGACGGATGGGTCAGAGGCGGAGGAAAAGTCAGGTGACAAGGGATCAGAGGACGAAGCAGATTCTGGTGTGGAGGACATCAACAAAAATGTTGTCAAAAGTGATGGAGATGATAAAAGAAACTCTTCACCAACAACTCAGCCGGAAGGAGAGGGAAAACAAGGATCCGATGAAAACTCCACTTCATTAGAGGAGGAAACGTTGTTACAGTCGGAGCTGGGGTTGACTGGTACTGATGCCCAAAATACTGTCTTGGATTTGAAGACAGACTTTAATGACTTCTTGAGCTCTGTTGCAAACGGTGGAGCATTTCCAGGGATGACGATCGAGTCGGTGATGAAAGCTGAGAGTCCAGCTGAGATGGCTTTCCAGAGGCGTTTGAAGACTCAGTCATCTCAGGAAGACATATCGGAGTACTGTAGACCAGATGAATGTTTAAAGGAAGACACTCCTGAGCCTCAAGAGGAGACTGTGTGTGAAAGTCCAGTTCCTCCTAAAGTGCAGATTGATTTCAAAAGTTTTAAAATGCGCGGCATCCGGGGTATAGTGACATCCAAAGAAAAGTTGAATACGGCAGCAATTCATCTGCAGCTTACGGCTCAATCTCAAGTGCAATTCAGCAAGAGAGCTCGTTCCACCAACGATTATGAAGATTATGGCAGCTTACGGCGGAGACCCCGCAGACTGTAGAATTAGAAAATTTCGAGTCCGTTCTGAGGATGGAAAAATGTGCATTCCTAATCAGGCATATTCATAGTGTATGCCATAGCTATATATTCTTGTATGATCTTTTTATTTTCAAGTTTTGTCATTTCTTTGAACGAATTTTCAGCATTGTTGTTGAGATAATCTTCCAGAAAGATTTAATGCTTGCTCATAACTTTGTGGAAAAGAAACCTATTTTCCATTTAATTTTGCAAAGAATTGCATCAATCCTTAATGTGCCATGTCTTTTTGAATACTAACGGCAGCCTTATCTAATTTGCATGATGTCATCCACAATGGGAGATAAATTTACCTAGAAGGGTTTATTCAATGACAAGGATTAAGTATTACCAACTTAGAGTTTTTTCTTAAGTGTTTACAGAATGTTCTGTACAAGTGGGTGTTCCAAATTACACCTGTTCTGGTCCTCTATTTTTAAAAGGATTTACTTAACACTGGTTCATGGAAGTATTTAGAATCTCACTCTGGAACAGTCAGGTGGTATTGAAAGAGAAAATGTTGTACTGCATAGTGGGAAATTTACACTGGGTTTAATTTTGGGCACTTTTAGCGACCAAGTAACAAATCCTGAATTCAGGACCTGCAGAAACACTTCCATTTCTCTGTACAAGACTATGCTGGTTGATCCTTACAGGTACAACAGCAAATTTTTCACTCTGTAAAATTATGTATATGAGGTACGGAATCGCGAAAAAGTAGACTCATGGAAATTTACTGCTATACAGTACCTTGACTATGTGCCACTCTCAAAACAAAACTTCAATAGTCCTGGTTTGGTTGCTTTAAAATGTAAACATAGGAAAGGAAATATCTCAACATCATTAGGTGTATTTATTTATATATATGTATATGTTTCCTATCCTTTATTTAAGTACAGTTGTGGAAATGAAAGGACTTTGCAAGGCTGTGGGCAAAGTATTGTAGTTTGTGCCATGTAACAGTTTGATGTGTTTTTGTGCTTTTCATTTCAACTGTCTCATGTGTAATGCAGATTTATGTATCACCTTGATGTTAGGGGACAGCAGTATACTGTTTTCACGGAGCACTCAGGGTCTCTGTTCTTTTTTTTTTTTTTTGCTTATTTTTCTATATGGGGATACTTCTCCAGTATTTCATTTACACGCTCTTTGAGTTCCAAAGATGTAGAAAAATAATTACCACTGTACTTTATTTTTTTTGAATGATGGTTTCAGGTTTAGGTATGGTATATCTTTTTCCTACAGATAGTCTTCATCCCTGTCAGCTTTGATATCCAAATAAACACTTGATCTGATTTTCTGATATACCTATCAGTGGTAAGATCTAAAACGTCCATTTCACATTTTACATGCAAAGAGCAAACATCCTCAATATCTTCGCTATTGTAATAATTCATACGGATAGTTTTAAGATGGGCTAATTGGTTTGAGATGGGAAGAGAATGGAACTAAGGGACAATGTTTGTCATTCCTTTTAAAAAGTCTTTAGTTTAGCTCTGTCTTGCCATGTTATACTTCCTAAATTCTTTTACTTTACTAGGAAAAAAAATTGAAATATTTTGAGATTGCTCCAAGAAAGGACTTTTTTGTCATCTTTTTTTTTTTGTTATTACCCACCATTTTTTCTTTTCATTTGACTACCTATAGGTGGCTTGGATTTTTATCAGTGCAGCTTGGATGAAAGGTTAGGGTAGTTTGATACTTTTAGGATTCAGTACTATCAATTTTATATTGCCTTTAATGAATTTCACATTTCTGAAAGAGACAGTGTCACAGCCAAGAATGGAACCAGAGAAAGTCTTCTTTTTAAATTATGAGAGTTTTTATATGGAATACATTTTTTGCGACTAATGGGAGACAAAAGTTTTGCAACATTTAAAAAAAATTAAGCTCTTGTAGTGTATTTAAGAAACATTTAATGTATCATTGTCATTTTAAACTTTGAATGTATACTTATTCCAAAAGTTTGCCTTGAGCTATTGAAGTTGTAAAAATGAAAATTTTTTGAAGTTTTTTGAATTGTTGATGTTAGAAAATGTGACAATTTTCAATTTCTTTGTGTGAGTAGTCTATCCATTTGAAAACAAAAACTGAAAGTGCTTCATTTCTTGTTTCAATTTTTCTTGGAGCATACAGTTTGCAAGTAAGATTTACTGTCAGTTTGTATTGCTTGAAAAGGGTTGTTACTGACTCACTTCATTTGGAGTATATTTATCTCTGTAGTTAGTTAATGAGGTTCGTGGTAAAATAGTACATACTAAGATTGTGCTTAGTGGAAGGTTGGGGTGGGGTCAGTGTAAGCTGAAGATTGGTGGGGATTTCCATTGCATATACAAAAGTAAATGGTTTTCTTTCCTTGTGCTGATTTTGCTAAATTGTTTGTTTATTAAAGGGACAATGTTGTCACCTCAATGTAAATTAGTACACCCTGTAATACTAATTTATTAATGGCTGTGCTAGATCATGTGACAATATTTCCAACTGATTAATTCATGCAGATTAACTCCTTAGTGTACCTTTCAATAATTTAGTATTTGTTTCTGGAACATCATTCAAAATATTGTGAGGGAAATAAAATAATATCAGGCAGTTAGTGTTTATGACTACCATAAAAGCATTGCTGACTGTGTGACTCAACCTCCCATTGTTTTAACTTTCAATTAAGTTGACTTGTGGTGGTGTTTAGTATTGGTTGTTATGTTGTTATAATATGGTAGTAATCATATGAGGTCTAGTGGCTGGAAGAGTTCACAACTTTATTGAAATGACCAGTCTTGTTTTGAAGTTGCATCATCATTATAACACTGCTTTGCATTTGACCTTAAAAAAACAACTTTTACAAAATTGATGGCGTGGTATTCAAAATCATTAAACTAGGCAATGATATCATGAGTAGTTGTTCTGTGGGAATACAGTGCAGGGTTCTGGTAGAATGGTTAAAGATGTGAGATTTTGAGTAAAATGAAAGCTGTGATCTCTAAGGAATTGCTGAGTCAAAAGAAGCCTTCTTTTCCTTTCTGTGACATGTTTGGCATAAACCATGTCATATCAGTCTAATAAGGGCATGGCAGTTTATAGACATGTTTGTATTTCACACACACTTCAGAAATGGTTGTACAATAAACCTTTGTCATAGAGGTGAAGATGGCACCTTCTTGTCAACTGAACTCTGATTGAGGCATAGCTCTAAAAAAGGTACTCTTTGGATATGGCCAGGCAAGATTGCAGTTGTACAACTGTTTCTGACAAAAGGATTCAAAATGGGAAATTGTAAAGGATGAGGCATATTATAGTATACATGGGTGCTAGAGGCTGGATGGTGGACACCAGATGGTTTACACTAGATGCTGGACCACTCACTAGTGGTGGACACTTACAGTAGACTGCAGATGGTAGGCAGACAGAGAGCAAAGCATTTTTAGTAATGGCTAGAAAATGTACTTTGGTTAGATGAGCTCAGTACACGCAGCTTTGGCAATATCCCAGAGTAAATAATACACAACGAACAGCATTACCCAAAACTGTTGCAAGAAAGTGCTTGCATGGATCATTACCTGTAGATTTGTACACATTGTTATTGAAATGCATTGTCCCTGGTACTGTTCATTTGCTCAGAACTTGAGAAGGAACAAAGTTTAAGATGGTTGGAAAGGCACTAATTTAACATCATGATGTAAAATTGAAATACTTTTGCCAAACATATTAAATGGAATGGCTTAATTACATTCTTTAACAATATTTGTTTGCAATTTATGTTTGTCCTGTCTGAAATAGTAGCTGGCAACAGTCTTTCAAGGTTTGAGTCTTGTATTGTTTAGATATTAAAATAGCAAGTTGTTTTGTATCATAATGCATCATGTTTGATTGCAAAGCTGGACAAAATGATGTATGTTTTGCCCAGTGACAATAGTCTTTGTTGAAGATGTTAACAGAAGAGTCCCACACATTATGAGACAATGTTAAAGAGGTACTTTGAGTTGGTTTGTGAAATTACTAAATTTTTCCAAAGCTGTCAGGCTTTCTTTATGTGTTAATGACAAATGGTCAAACTAAGACAATCCTCATACCCTACATATCAATAAACTGTTCATGAGTGATTAATCAATGATTCAATTTGGTTTGGAAAAATTTGTAACCAGAGACTTTTTCATATTAGTGGTAATCATAATTGCACATGACCATTACATGCTTAATTTGTAGTTTTTGCATAGCTATTGGATGTGAAACTTAACAAATTATGCTAATTATAAGCATTGTCATGTGGTAGTACCCTTCCAAATCCTCTCAAAATTATAAATATCAACTCAGAGTACTGCTTAATTTAAAAATTGGTGTGGAGGCAGAGATGTATGAAGGGGGTGGGAGCTGCTGCAGACTTATTGCTATTTTTGAAGCAGAGTTCTTGCTGTTTTTAGGAAATTTTGTGACATTTTAGTAGTAAATTCAGGCAAAAGTGTGCATTCCCCTTCCCCACTTACCCCTTCCCCTCCTCAACAGAAAGAACTCTGGTATGCTTACAAACCTAGAGAACCAGCATATATTTTGAAGGTAAAGATCCTGATGCACTGTTTTTAGTTCTGAACTACAGTACATGAATGAAATTTGAGAGTATCTAACAATAAGTTAATCCTGACGAAAGAATGTGAATAGCATTCACAAAGGTTAAATACAACTCTCCAGTACAGGGGTTTTGCCAGGATTTGCATGATGAGAGAGGGGGAGGTAGGCTTTCTGATGGGGGAACAGCAACTTGGAGCCCTGGCAAAAGCCATGGGTTGCCGGATGGAATCGGCATTGCAAAGTTTGCCAAAAAGTTGGGGCTTTCATTGGAAAAATGAGAAAATTTGGTGCTTTTATTGAAGAAATGTGAAAAGGTTTGGTATTTATTGAAGTATCACTCCTCTATGAGAGCAAAATCAAGTAAACCAGTAGGTCAACTGGTTCCCTTCAGGAATAGCATACTTTTGTCATACCCGTCAGGGCTGCTTGACAAAAAAAAAAAAAAAAAACATTCATTTAAGATGCAGAATTAAGCCACAAAAAATTAAACATAGCTGTAAGCTATGTCGGCCTGTGTAGATTGGTTCTACATTTCTGCATTATTAGATCATTTTAAACTGGTCTGTAGGTGTTCAATAGTAAAAAAGCAAGCGGAAATTCACACGGTGAATCATATGTCTGTGTAGTTTGTTTTGTGCTTGTGTATACAGGTTATCTTCCTGTATGAATAACTAGTACAGCAAAGACCTAACATTTCATATCAAGAGGAAGGTTACAAAGACACCTAAAATTAAATTTGGAATGTATGGAACCTCAAGGAAGTCTACAGACTACTTCATATGATACATGTGGACAAATCTGTAGAGGTTGTACTGGTTGCAATGTCATCAGGGCTCCCAACGATCCTATATTTCCAATATATTCCTGTATTTTGAAAATGAGCATATATTTTCCTATAGAAACCGAAAACCTCCTATATTTCCTATATTTTTCATTTAAAATGTCTGTGTTCAGGGCAGTAGCCTGAGATTTCCAAACCATAAATGAAAGTTGGCCAACTTGGGAAAAATACAGAAATGCTGACAATTTGACTGTCCAAATTTTGATTTCAAGGCATCAAGACCCTGGGAAATTGCATTTAAGGGTTCTTTTTTCCCCAAATATTCCAAGGGAGATCTCTGGACTCCCACCTTGGTTGCATTCTTCCGTCAGTTTCTCTGTCTGAGGAATGAACCATCTTCTGTTGAAATACATCACCATATACACTGGCTAATGATAAAATAGCCAATGATTACCCTTAATTATTATCTAAACTCAATGAGCTTTTAAAGTAGCTTTAAATTTGAAGGGCATTTTGCCACAAACTTATTTTGAACAACAACACAATTTCACAAATAGCTACTTATTTCACTGCAAGTAACTTTCATGATATTCTAGATCATAAATACTGCATATTCAAGGTGAACGAAGGAGTTAAGTCTATACATAAATTTCACAATTCATCCAGTAAGAAACATATTGCAACATGATTCTCAAGAGCCATTCATGAAATAGGATGCCAGGGTACACTAATTCAAATTTGGGTGACTACATTTTCCCCCTTTAAATCAAATCTAATTTTTCTCTTTGAATTCTAAATTTGTTTCTAAAGCATGAACTTTACAAGTAAAGAATGCTTAGATGCAACTTTTTAAGTCTAAAATGTGTCATTTCCCCCATTTTCTTGCCAGGCTTACAATATGGCTGCGCACCAACAGATAGTGTCTACCCCAGTGTCATACTAAGAGGGCTAGGGGGAAGCATGCACTGGGTACCAAACTTCTTGAGGGGGTGCCATGCATGTCACAGCTGAAGAATTCAGTAAATAATTAAAAGTTCAGTTCATGTTATGATTCCAAAGCTTCACCAACAGTGGCACAATTTTGGATCTAGGTAAACTTAGAAGAAAAATTTCTCATAGAGGTGTAATCCCTCCCCTTTGGTACATCCCCTTAAATTATACCCTCACTATATAGAAAAATCACTAAATAATAAGGATTCCTAAACATGTAATCAGTTCTAAAGCTTTACGTAGCTTTAGAAAGATAGCACCATTTTGCATCCAAGCCACCTCACAAATACAAAAATATCTCAGAGTATAGGATGTCATCCTCTTCTCTTAGACAACACCTCTTGCCTTCTGCGCAGCCACAAAATATGAAGAATATCACAAAATAAAAATTTTTTTATATTAACAGTTTAAAGCTTTGCCCACGATAGCACAATTTTGAGCGTAAGTCAGGCCTCACATGTACCCCTCCCCCTTAGCACCCCCCTACCATTTACGGTGGTACCCAGTACGTGAAAAGAGAAGGGTCTACCTAGGTGTTTACTATCTGTAGGCATGCCACTTGTTGCTCCAATTAGAGAGTGTTATGATCTGCCCCTCCTAGAGATTTCACCCTGGCTAAAGCCCTGGTGTTAGCCTATTTCAGTCAACATGTTTCATATAGGGGTTATTTTCAGGAGTTGTAAATGGTTTTGAAAAACTGGCTAAATGTCATTTTGAGAACAACACTCCTTGCACAAAAAGAGTGAATTGTAAAGCTCTTCACCCAGGTTCAAATTTAATGGTCTGGGTGTTGCACTGAAACATTACAAGTTCATTGACTAGGTAATGTCAGATGGTGATACTGCCTACCCCCACTTCAACTATCTTTCCTATAAAATATTATGTTTTTCCCATATATTCCTATATTTCTGGAGACAAAATCCTATATATTCGTCCAAAAATTCCTGTATTATTTTGTCTCTCTGTTGGGAGCCCTGTGTCATGATCTGACTTGTAGTCTTGGAACATTTACAGCAGGTGTATTTTTCATAATGTTCAGGCTTGAAGGGAATAGGGGTGATCTAGGATTTGCCAAACTTGAGGAAAAGGGAGAAAGCTACTTTAGGAGGGAACCAGCAAACTGAAGTGCTAAGGTGACATTGCAAAAAAAAAAAAAAGAAATATTGAAAATTTTGGGTTTGTGGAAGAAATTTTGGATTTTGGATTTTTAGAAAAGTGTTCCATGGAAGATCTTATTTTTGGAAAGTAAAATGGTCAGGGTGAAAGTTTGCAGTTGAGATTACATGCTTCATCATACCCATAAAGGCTCCCTAACAAAATTGGAAAATATCTTGGACTTTGGCATATTTCTCCCCCTGCACCTTCTCACCTGGTGCCACCCCTGGAAGTGAATGAGTATTAATCCTGACAGCTTAAGGTTTGACCTGTGTTCCATGGAAGATCTTATTTTATATATTGTCTGTCAATATTGGAGGTGTAGGTTCATTTGTGTCAGAGTGGATTAAATTGTGCACCAATTCTTTCAAGCATGTGGGTTGTAATCTGGCTGGAGGTGCATGGTTGCTTTTGGCATTCTGATTTTTCTCCCACTTGGCAATAGCTCGCCATCAAAACCAAATACCCAACTGACAAAGTCCATTGCATCTTGGATTGAAATTATTTGCCCAAGGCCAGATTCCTTTGTGTACACTTCAGCACTGTGTGACGTGATCGGAGGCTACACAACTATGCATCTCACATGCACATGTCAGTCAAAGAGTTATTAACCTATAATTATTTCAAATACCAGGGTATTATTAAATGCTGTGATGCAAGAGCTCATACTTTAATTCACCGTTAATGGAGACTGCATTTGACATATATCAAATTCATGCTGTGGACATTGGCATACACAGAGAAATAAATTCAAACTGGTGAAAAATATAGAATATTCATAGTGTGAACTGCAGTTAATCATTTATTACCCCTCTGTGAAACTTTATTCGTATTATTTTCTCTTTTGTGCTACCTTTTGCAAAGCTCACCCTGCATAAAGATAAAGCATTAGCCATACATGTTCTTAGGCCTATGTAAAATTCCATGTGCACAATGTGCTGTTAATACATTAAGGTAGCCTTGATGTTTGAAGCACACTTTGAATGAGATATATATTTTACCCAAGCTAATTATGTAACAGAATTCATGCTCCATTGCATTTAATTTATTGCTAAGGGAATATGCTAAATCAAAATTTTTCACTCATCTGTAATAAATACAGTTTTGGGGAGATTTTAAAAATCTGCTGGAAAATCTTTCTAAATTTTTGACAGATGTAATTTGAAGCCACTTTGTGTGAGATTCCTTTAGAAGATTTAATGAATGGTATATCTACCATTTAAACTATTTTGCATCGCATATTTAAAGTTAAGGAATGTCATTTAGAAGAATGAATGTATTCACCAATCTAACAGTGAGAGTTACTTTTTGCAGTAAGAAATTAGGACTCATTGATTATTTTCCTTTCAAGACCATTATAAACAAAATGATTGTTGGGTTTTGTTTTAAGATCAAATGAGAAGCATTGCATGTATTGTTACTAAAAGCTTGTTTTATGCCAATTCTATCTATTAGTCCCCCTCAAGATGTAGTGAAAATAATGTAAGAAGTGTAAAAAAATAACCGATATACTCATCATGAGTTGAGGAACACCTTTTTCTGATTTCTTTTTAATAAAACTGGTTTATTTAGTAATGATCAGTTAATTATGGACAGTAAGTGGCATTGTCACCTGTATAAATCTAGATGTCATTATGCAGAAAGTGCAAATATAACAGCATACAGAATAAATACAATGGTTAAATCAGTAGCAGATGCATATCTCTTACCAGCAGTTGAGCATTTGGCACACACTTATTGCTCAAAGGGTTTTTTTCATTTAACCATACCAAAAAGAACAGTTTATTTCTACACCCCAGACGCAAATCTGCATGTCCAAAAGTGATGCATATGCAGTGGATAAATGTGGTTGGTCAATTATAAATTGTGGTAGTTTTGGTCATCTGTTTAGTGTTTTTTGCAGAGAATAATGGCAGAGCTTTGATTTCAGTAGATACAGAAAGATGCATGATGGGATTAGAAGTGTGTGCCTTCTAAGTTTGAAGAACTTAATGATTGTGACCAAGCTGACAAAGATGTGATTACAAGAATTGCTGAATATCCTGAAGTACATGTTTAGAGTTAGACTTGCTGCAAGTCTGTTTTAAGAGCGTAAAGCAGAAGCTAAAAGAATTTGTATATCATCAAGGATGTATGGATGATTAAATACAGAAAGATAAAGGTTGTAGCAAATGTCATGAATTTCATGACAAAGCAATTGTTGTCAAATATTACTACATGTTTATATTCCAGCCTTGCAGAGGTACAAATAAAATAGAAAGGTACAACAGTAGACATGATCAGTCTCATTGTAATTCTTATAAATCATCTTTGTAAAGCCTTGAATAATCCCAGGCCCACCCAACATCTTAATTCATTTTTTATTTTCCTTCAATTGGTCATAGCTTTATCCAGCAAGACAGTAAAGGACATTCTATAATGATGTAATAACCATAAAGGTTGTCTCTTGCTCTTTAGGCCAATCACAGACATACTGTAGCTCAGAGCTGAAGAGTGTTCAACTTTCATAGCTCTATAGCTGTATACTACAGAAGAATGAATCAACTTTAATTTTGAAGTTGGGAGGAAGAGGTTCAATGTCATAATGTGATGGGTAAGATCATATCATAGAGTTGAAACTGTTCTTAAATAGTTCTTGCTTACGCTGTCCTGAGGCTGACCAAGGGCCCTTCCCGTATACTGTCAGGGACCTAAATTTTGAGCAGTAAGTCCTTTTGGGGGTAGTTGAAGGTTCCCAGGTAACACAATGTTTTTAAAATATCACAGTGGTGTAATAAAACCTTTTATAACACCACTTCACACATTTAAAATGTTTTGTGTTACTTGGGTTGTGGCATCGGCAGTGGTAGATAGCCCATGGGACTTCTTGTAAAACAACAGGGCTATATCAGGCCTTGGAAAGTTCCATAAGAAGCGTGATGTGAACTTTAGGTCATCGTAGCCCTGACCTTGGACTTGCTGTGACATGTAAAAACTTGAGGAAAGCGCAAAGGCAATAATAAAGTATGTACATAAAAAATTGCTGTTTTCAAACTTTTAATCTGATAATACTCTCTGTTTCACAGGACCAGGCAATATTTTTGAGGAAAATTATTTTAAAAATATGTAATTTAAGTGTTTTAGGTTCAGATGAGAGGCCATTAAGCCCGAGTCCCATCTGTATGGGCATAGGTTAGGCCATCAAACTAACTCCAGTACTTGATAGAGCAAAACCCTTAACAGTTACCTAAAAACTTCAAAGGCTGTCATTTCTATCATCTGTCCAGTCAGTTTCCAACCATAAGTGTTTCAAGCCATCATCTGAGAGAAAAACTATCACATAAATCTATATTTAAATTGCATACTCATCACAATTTCTTGTGCTATAAAGCAGAAGAATGAATACTCTTGAATACTGCATCATGCATACTTTTTTTACCTGAATAATCTTACTCTCCATTTTCTAAAAATGATCTGAAATTAAGGCACTTCTTTGCAAAAACTTTGGAGAAAGCTGTTCTGTCTCACTTCCCCACAGTCAAGGCTGAAAGGGGAAATTGATGAGTACTAAATATTGCAAGTACTTATTACTATTTACGTTTCACAGTAGAAATTGAATTTTCAGCACATGATACTTAACTGTACAGTATTTTACAAAAAATTACACAATAAATAAAATGCCTAACAGCAGAATATTTCTTTCTAAATTGGATAAAATTATGATCTATATCAATACTATAGTGTAACACTCCATAATTCTTGGCTGCATAGAAAGTCAGTTACCATGACACAAGTTAATAAAATTTGTAGGCTCCCATTTTCATGTTGAACATACCTAAACCTAGTGCTTACACTAGGTGAATCAATCACCTAACCTTTGCAGGTTTCCTATAACTCAATGCAACAGTTTAATTTTTTGCTTCACATAAATTTATAAAGTTTACTCTAAAGATTGGAATACATGAACAATTGATAATAAAATTTACTTTATGAAAACGTTTTGTCACAACAATACGATATGCATTTTAAATATTTCCATGTTGTTATCACTTATTCTTTCCAGTAATTCTTGAGTAAATAAAGAATGTGGTTCCCATTAGTACCATGCACTGTGAAGTACCTACATTTTTAAAGGAAACAGACTAATGAAAATGTCAAATCATTGATTGTGCATATTTGTGGGAAAAGCTATTTTTTTTATCCCTTCCAATATAATACATTGATGCTACGCCAGGATATCCCACCTCTAAAATAAATCATATGAAATATTCATGAGATCCCTTACCACACAATTTTCCAGCAAAGCATAGGATATATCTTCACCAATACTGTTAAATGAATTCAGATTTCTATTAAGTGAAATCTGTTAAATACTGTGTGATACAAATTTTACATTCTTACAACTGTTATTGAGAAATAATTTCTTAACTGGTTTTACAATTAACTTATAATCCCCTTAAATGTTCCATTTTGGTACATATATATATATATATGTCACATGCTTTGTTACCTGAGATAAGGTAAAGGAAAATTTTAACCAGGTCAAACTGCATAGCCCACAAATACAGCTTCTTGCATGTGCTGCTACCAGGGTTTTTATTACAGAATACCAGCCCACTACACATGTAGAATCTAAACAGTGGACAAATGTAATACAAATCCAGTGATTAGAGACAAAAATATACAAAATGCAAGATAATTCCCTCACAACGATAGGGTACTGCATATCAATGTTTTTCAATGACATAATAATTGTAATTATAACAAGAAAGATGCCCTACATACTATTCTTTCACATTCATGAGTAAGACTCTGAAGGCACTTGTGATCTAATAAAATCTTGAGAAGCAATTCCTTTTATAGCTAGCTTTGAGGCTACAATTGAAAGTGCAGATGGGTGGAGAAAATCATTTCAGTAATCAAAATTTGTAAAATCATGTTTGAAATATAATACATGTTCAAAGGTTGATATGGAATTCCTTTTCAAGACTACAGCTTCTAGTTGACTTTAGAATTGGTCATTTTAATCATCATCTCCTGACTCAACCCCACCAAGCTCAGCAGACTTTTTCATGAAGTGATCCTGAAAAGGAAGTTTAAAATCTGGGAAATCAATTCCATCCCCAAATCTCTGCCTACGTTGTTCTTTCTTGGCTATAAGTTCTTGAGTTGATGGAAGCTTGCTCCAAGCTTTCAAAGGGATGTAGGTAATGTCTTCTGTCCTTTCTATACCGCCAGCCATTGCTGATGCTGCTCTGAGCACAGAACCCTTCCTCTCTCTAGGACTTGTGGTTGGTGAGTCATTACCCTGCAGGAAAACCAATGGATAATTTTACCATTAATTCTGCATATTAACCAAGGTAAAAACTTGCTTCCATTCCCAGTCCAAAGGTTCTACATTGAACACTTCTCTTCTACACATTTCTGCTTGCCATTATTTTGCTCACTGACTTGTCCAAAATCTTTCTCCAAAGAATAAAACTCCAGAGTTACTTTTAATAAAGAACAGATTAAATTCACGTTTCAGATGCATTTTCTGCAAGATCAGTCTTCTCTTTACTTTTTCTGAAGTGTTTTTCTTGTTTTGTGTATGTTCAGCTCTGTAGCTTCAAAAGATGCAGTTCTATGATTTTATGGGTAGCTATTTTATGTCACTGTGTACTATATTCCCAACAATCAGCAGAATGCAGCATCAGTGACACTAGGTCTGACAGTATTATTGTCTGCCATCAAATGCACTAATTTTTTTTTCCCACAAGATTTATTTTCTTTTTCCATCTGACTTATTTTCTTTTTCCATCTGATTTATTTCCTTTTTCTATCTGATTTATTTTCATTCTTTCTTTCACTGAAATATACTACATGAATTGAACAAGAACATCAAATGCATTAAGCTGTATTCATTAATTCACTGAATGACCAGCAGTTTCAATAAAATGATGTTATTTTGACCTGTTCAACTTAGGGTTCACAGCCATTTCTGAAGTCAGTAAAAAGCAAGAAAATCTCAATTCAGCAAAATGCAGTTAGGAATTAGTGGATGGGGATTTGATTGCTCCAAATTAAGGAGAAAGCAGTCAGTCAGATAGATTTTGTGTCATTTCTGAACAATCATGTGTCCATTGCATGGATGGAGATGTACCAAACTGGAAACACACTGAAATAATTATCCTGGAATGTTTGAAAATTCATCATGGAAACATGGAAAATAGTGGATTTTGTTTCAATGAAAAATACCAGTCCTGTCAACTATCAGTAGCAATGTTCAGGTTAATGAGAGTAATTTAACTGGCTAGCTAAGTCCCTGCATTCATCATACTGAAGGTACCACTTATCATGCTGGATGTCTATGTTTAAATACGTTATTTTCAAGTTCATGCCATATTATTAATATTTCGTTCCCTCTCAGGATCAAACTTTTGATCATGAAGTATTATGTACAGAACTAATGAAGCATGTTTTTGAGGGGGATACAGTCCTATACCAATACAAGGATGATTTTTGATTTAATGAATGCATTGTAAAACTCAAATCAAAAGACAACTGGCTAAAATCGTTGCTTGCAAGGAGTATTAAGACAAAGGAGGAGAAAGCCATTTCCAGCTATACAATGATATAAATGAAACAGAAAGTGACAAAGAGGCAGTACTTCTGTCTCCAGGTAGCATCCCTATCTGTGGGGTACTGCAAGATGGAAATAACTGATTACCCCTTTATACAAATTACTTACCAAGGTTGCTGGCTGAGATGTCATTCCTCCTTGAGGAATCGGTGGCACTGACTGTGCTCTTTGTGTAGTTGATTTCTTGTCACCTTTTTTGTCCTTCTTCTTTTTATCTTTGCTGGGTGGTGGGAGTGTTTCAAATTTAGCCTGAACAATCTGAAGGACTCTGGGGTCTGCCCACCACTTTGCTACTTCCAATGCAGTATCACCTGTAGAGATTCAAAAGCAGCAGTGAGGAGTCAAATAATTTACTGATAACATGAAAGGCTTTTCAATCTTCTTGGTTAATATTCAATTGCACATTCTGTCCTGACTTATTTGGAAATGCAAAGAATTTAATTTGATAATTCTGACAGTTGTTACCAAATTTCATGTTTTTCTTACTTTCTTGCAAACTAACTTAACATGCACTTAAAGATAGCAAAACAATTAAATCTTTACATTCTTACACTCTTCCTGGAGAATTCCTTATTTTGAAGAGGTATACACCTTTCATTTTCATGTTGCACTGCACCCCCTCAAATTTGTTTCATCCCTTGCTGCAAATTGCAGTCATTACACACTATCAGCAGTGATTTGTCTCAAAATTTTCTATGAGTAAATATATTACTAAAGTTGGGTGACTATATTTCTTTTGATATTGGGTACCCCAAACCCTACACTGTATGAGTCTTGACTGCAACTCACATTCTCTACATTGAAGTAACAACTGCCCCAGCACATGATAAAAGGGTTCTCAACTGTTTTGGTCCAAGGGTCACTTTTTCTTGAGTTTTCCCTTTTAATTTGTTGCAGAAGCCAGTATTTAATTAAACCAGGATACTTTCTTTTAAATTAAACTTTTGGGTACCTCAAATCTTATGAAGGCCATTTTAGTGAACTTCACAGGCTGTATTTGGCCTGCACACTGCCTCTTGAGAACCTATGGCACAATACAAAGGAAGCCTATTAGCCTTCCAATGAGTGGTTAATACACCAGTAGGTTGGACACAGGCTTATCTAAGGCTGAGGTGTCAAACTGCCATTACCACCATGTTGTTAATGGGTATTCTAGTTATTATGTAAAGAAAAATTCTAAAAGAGCCAAATTTTTAAACAAGTATATTGCTACTCAACTACAAACTGGGAGGGGCAACTCTGAAGTACAGTTGGGTAACCTACCAAAGTTTGCTATATCTATTACCTTTCCT